>LKEA01000028.1:305877-333724 GCA_003795315.1 Cytospora schulzeri | reverse complement strand
GCTAGCATTGTGGTCTCGACCAAGCCAAATGGGCTTGGCCAACCCCAGTAACCCCTCACGTCCGGGTCCCGGAAGCCTGTCCGTTAGTGACCCCGGTGCAAGCCACCGCTGTCATGTGCATGTAGGGGGCCAACTAGTCTCGCTCCCGGTTGATGATCCGCTTTGAGTACATCCATACTCCTCCATGCAGAGTCACAAGACATCTTCATAATTTCATTACCGCAATTTCAACGGTCTCAGAAAGCAGGTATATGGCTGCTGATATTATACGTTTGAGTGAGTTGAGTGCGGAATCACTGGTGTACGGCTTAGGTAGGCAATTTTCTCCGATATGTTTCTTCTTCTTCTTTTGGACTCACAGTTTGAATGACAATGATGGCGCGAGAGGAAGAGCATACAGACATAGTATGAATCCATGGGAGATTAGCCTATACGCATATGCCAGGCACCGGCACGTGTAGCATTTGAGGCAACCGATGGTAAACTCCACTCAGCGTTATTATCATGTACGGAACCGTAGTACTGGAAGATTTAGTGTCCTGCCCCAGATTTTCAACAACATCACATTTGAAACGAAACGGATAGGGGACGTAGTAGGCTCGAGAGGGGAGACAGGGGGAAATAACCAGCAGTAAATAATCCTGAATAGTGCCCTTTTATGCCTATTACTTGTATACTTCCTCGTGCTCAATCTTCTAATGTGTTTGGGGGTGAGCACAATGCGATTAATTTGATATCAATTGATGCTCACCATTTCGTAGGGCTTGGCTGCCCTCCCCAGTCTCCCCCCCCCCTCTCCCCATTATCCTCAATTCTTCCAAGCTAATTTGACGTGATGAGAGCACGTCCGTGGAGTTTTCTGCTTCATCACAGGATCCGCTTGATGGATGCTCGTCGTAAGCAGTGCCCAGGTGAATGGGAGTGTACCGTAGATGGGTTCGTTGGTTTCTCCCGCGCGGCTCTCGCTGTCAGTCTCCGCTTTTTGATGTCTTGGTCAGTGAGACTCTCCGGGCCGGGTCGAAATTTACATTCCAATGGCAGCTGTCGCTTAGTGCGCTACCACTGATGAGAACCCGACTGAGTACCTAGTGTGATACTCCTTACGGTAACGCATCAAAACCTCGGAGATTCGCGATTGGCAACCTTAACTTTCAGTCCAAACCCCCCCCCTCCGGGTCCCCCCTTCTCTATCTCTCCCTCAAAACCCTTTACCCTGCATCTCATCCTGGTTCGGTGGGAAAGGGGTGGTGATGGGAGAAACCGTGCCTTGCATGCATGGAGAATTTGTCCGACACGACGCCTTACCCAGAAGCGTTAGTCCATCTGCAGCAGTGCTCGACAACTACATACCTAGGTATATTCTGTACCTATGTATCTATCTAGGTAAGTAGGTACCCTGGTAGGTACATACAGTACACTTTATTACATACAGTACACCTGCACATCTACAGGTTGTACATCAAACACCACACTAGGAAGCGGACCCGATCTGCATTGGTCTCTATCTCCGTGTTCTCACATGTTCTCGGCGGTCGCAATCAAGGATCCATTTATCCAAGAAGTTTGCAGTTATTTTCGAAAACAAAAACCAAAAGAAGGAATTGACACCAGCAATTAACAACATCAACGACATGCAATCGTCATCTTGCCAGTTTGACCCCGGGAACCTCAATGGGGCCCTTTCATCATCATGGCAGGATGGCTGGAGGTCATCCGCCCGGACCGTCGATCACTTGTGTCGGAAGCGAGGGATGCGGCTGATCAGGTAGATCAAGCTGTCAAGGTCTCAGGGCAATCCATGGATGCCAACCGGCTGCTGCTGTCAGGAAGAAGCACACAGAACCATCCCTGCGCCAATCCATCCGGGAAACATGGCGTCCTCTCCCGATCCCTGATCGCCCTTTAGCAGTCATTTCTCTCTCTCTCTCTCTCTCAAATGGCTGCGGCCTGCGAACCTCGTCATCAAAAGCAACGTCCGTCATAAAATTTTCCAAGCGAGTCTCGGGCAGGTGGGCGAGAGAGCGGCTTACACACAGTTAGCAAGCTTTGCAATCATCAGAATTCGAGCTTCCGTTATTGGCTGAGAGCAAAAGCTGTCAGTAATCGAGTACGGATGTGCACTAAGCTGAAACCTACAAGAGGATATCGCCCGTTCCCGTTTTGCGGCGATCTGAAATGACCATCATTTCGTTTCGAACCAGATCGTGGGGGGTTGGTTCCTCTTTCGGCCGATTATCTCTGGGGTCGAAGTTTGAGCTGCTCCCCTCCCCCGGCCGAAACCACGGGCGGGCTGGGCGGGCTAAGACGCAGAATTGAGAAGCGGGCTAGTACCTGTGCCACAGTAAATTACAGTACGCAAGGAGTCAGGTTTCCAACAAGTGGGGAGTGGCATCATCTAGTTGGCTCCGGGGACGGGGGATTGTGAGATTACAACTCCCCCAAAGCTCGACGAATTCTTCCTTTCTCGTCTTTTGACGGGAAAAGAGGAGACAACAACAGATGGTTCAGAAACCACACCGTGCCATCCCTACACACCTATCGCCATCATCGTTACCCTCCCTGCCTTGTCGAAGCGAGATGCTAGTCGCGTAGCTATGGTGACGCTGAGGGTGATGGACACTGACAGTGCCGCTCCCCTTTTGTTTTTTCCCTTTGTTTCTCTTCCTCTTCTTTCCTGGGCTCATTCGATCGATGTCCAGTTTTTAGACTCTGATAGTCTGATAAGGTGTGCGGCCCATCCCGAAGAGAAAGCAACTGACTACTCCAGCTGGTCAAACAATGGGAGCGCGAGTTTGTGGCTTTCTCACACACAAGATCTTCTTTCATCACAGTTTCGTCGAGGATAGATAGAACTAGCGGCGATTCTCGTCTTGCCCCTCTCGCACCCTCATCGGAAACTAGAAGCCTGCAGTCTCTGGTGTTCCCTATAGATTCAAACGATCTCGGAGCACGTGGTCGAAACACGAGGCCGGAGCAGCAGTGCTCGGGGCGGGTCTTGAAGGATTTTACCCAGGAACCCTAGCCATACCAACGCCGAAGTACTATCGAGTTCTCGTCCGTTCCGGCTGCATTACCGACTCGAGATGAGAACCGGAGAACTGGGACACACAGAATTGCCACCAGTATCGGCAAATCCGGAGTCTTCGGCTGGAGTCATATACTGTCACTTCACAGCGAGACCTGAGTTGGAACATGCGGCTCTTGTTGACAGGTTTCACGACAGGCGGCAGGTAATTAGACGCTGTCAAACGCAGTCGAGGCTAATATCTGGTGTCACCATGCTGAGGCGCATTATTTCTCGATAATCTTTAGACCGAAAAATCCAGGTTCGGCAGCTAAATATGGACTAAGCAGTGTAAGTACGTTTCAGCCGGCAGCCACGAGGGTCTGGGTTCGAACAAAAGCCTTGGAAGGCATCGTGGTATCGTATTCTCAATACTGTCAGCTTCCCCTGTTAAGAAGTGGGACCAACAACCACGCTTGCAGGATCCTCCTGCAGGCGCATCATGGAGACGATCTGGTACCTGGATTACATATGTAGGTTTTCTGCATACGCCTTTCTCTTGCAGGTACCTACCTACCTTATGTACTTACGCAGTACACGTGTACAGCACCTGTTACAGCTAGCTGTTTGCACACCGCCTGACCTGCGTCGCATCTACCTGCCTGCTCAGGCGCACCTGGACTGCTCGAGGCTATCATCGCAAAACGATGAGAAGATACAGGGGCGGTGACTCCCTCTTACAGCCTCATTGTCACTGTCATAGTGCAGCCTCTCTGGACAAAGAGCATATTGACCGAACTGGCGCCCAGACGACCTACCATTGTACTAGTCTATTCGTGGCTACCGGGCTCAATCCTTCCCCCAAGCAACCGAAGAAGCGCAGCTGCGATCAGACGCTGGATCAACAAAAAATGCGTCTCGAGATCTGCATCTAACCTGCAGCCCGCCTGTGGGCTGGGCCTTTTCTATACTCCACGCCGGCCGTGCGCTCGCGGCTCGCGGCATTTTGCATACCCTCGGTCAGACCCCCTCCAGTGAGGGAGCGAGATAAGACGTCCTCTTGCGGCCGCTGAATGGGCGCAAGCTGCCCCGGCGACATGGATGCCAAATGGTAACCTGGGCATGATACCAGTATCTATGCGGCTTTGCAGCCCTGTGCCAAGTGGCTCAGCCAGCGGATTGCACCTACCTAGTAATTTCTCTTGTTCTGCCACTGTGTCAGGAGGGATTTGAGGCATCTCAGTTCTCGCGAGACTCCAGAGCTGTTCACCTGAACTTTGGTCCTTGGAATTTGGTTCTTCAGCCCGACGGGTGGTCCACCATGTGCAATCCTACGTGTTACTTCGTACATACTGTGTACGTTGACTTTTCTTTGTTCTCTCGATTTCTTTTTTGAGGGGGGAGGAGCAGCTGATGGGTCATATCTCTGAATCATGAGGACTTATCAGCCCCTGAATCTCTATAACGATGAGCCAGCTGCAGTCCTGGTTCCGGCACTCCGTATCTTGATGGAGAATCATCAGTCACTCTCAGTGGTTAGCTGGAAGGGTACCTACTCGAACAGGGCAAGAATCTGCACCTGTAGCGACGCTGCGTGGTGGGACGGGCGAGGCAACAGCACGAAAAGCAAGATTCCAAAGAGACCAGCAGTCAACTCGTTTGATGATCCGACATGATGCCCTCGATGGGGTCATAGGACGCCTCCTTGTCCCCTGAATGAGTCTGGGAGATGCTATGCAGATCCTCTTCCTGGGTTGGGATCCCTGAAGACGTGCCAGATGGAAGATGGGGAAGCCCGGGCGTGGCCAACTCACCCTTTGATTCTCCCATGACAGACCCGTCAACGGCCGGAACGTGACGGGCTTCAACTGTATCCTAGGTAGTCTATCACCGAGGCTGCTTTGACAGACCCTGAAAGCCACCAGCCACTGCCGTCGTAGCTTTGTCGCTAGGCCAGGGAGCGTGGCTGACGCGATATCTCTTTTGGGGAATCGAATCGCCAACGGCCAGGCTGCCCGTTGGGAGCCTATCCTAGCTTCGAAACCACACGCTTCCAATACCTGAATACGGATACACTACATCAAGCCTTGTTAGCCGCACGTACTCGGTATGAGCAAGTCATCCCACGGAAAATTATCATTTTCCTCGTGGCTAGAGGGCGTTGAATACTGATATATCACATCCCCAAACATGGTACGTCAAATTAGAGCCTCAGCCTCCTTTTCCCGCCGAGAGATCGCGAATCTGCATGAACCAGACAATTTCACCCGTATAGGCAAGCGGAGTTACCGAACAATCTATAGTCGTCCTGCCGCGGCGCATATGTACCCCACGGACGAGCCCGGATACCTCGGGCTGAGCTGAGGATGAGGCGAGTCTGACAACCTACGATCTGCTATTCCGTGCAATGCCTCCAGCCCAATGGGCTTCCAAGTTTCTGTCGCATTCATCTCCGGAGCATGTCGTCTCCGGGAGGGCTCGGTTGATTGCCATCTTCGCCGGCACCATTCATGGGGCTCTCTCCTCACCTCGGCCCCGTGTTTTGGATCTTTTGTACTTCCTGGGAAGGTGGAGGTGTATTCAGGGGCATTTCTTCGGGCACTTACCAGCGTGGAAGTATTCTTTTCCAAAAGCCCCTGGCCAGAAAAGAATATTCTTTACCGCGGTGACAACAGCAGCATGTAACTCGGGACTTTTAAAAAGCCCTTGTCGATGAGATCCATCAGCATGTTGGTTGGTTTCGAGAGACGACAATCCCCCACTGCCAGAACCAGGATAGTTACAGCACCCAAAAAGGTTGGCTGGGCCTGCAAGCGCCGACACACACGACAAGACACAATCGGTGAGATCTACCTTTTTAGTATTATTGCGAAGTGTTGGAATTAAGTATGGCGTGCAATTGAGTTTGAAGGATGGCTTGCCTCTTTCAGGCGAGCTTCTGGGGGGGATTTGACTTACACTAGACACCAAACGGGGTCGCGCGGCTCACGCCATTTTGGTGTGCTGGGCTGAGGCCAGAGACTGGCCCCGAGAGATGGACGATGTCCCATCCCACCCCGGCGACAATCCCATTGTGTCAGGCCCCCGCGTGATCGACACGTGTCCGGATCGACCTTCCGGCGAGACTAGTGGTAGTATGATGGGAAAATACGGTTTAGCTGCCTTTGTGAGATTCATATCTCTGTTGGTTGTTTTTTGGGTTGCTTTTCCCATCGTCTACTGTTTTGGGAATGGCATGGCAACCAACCCAGCCATCACTTATCGACTTCTCAAAAATGACACAACCCCCCGCCGCGTTTCGCGATATCGGGGTCCAGGCGAGAGGAAAATCCAGGAAAGAAACTGCCCCCCCCAACGATGCAGGAACCCTGGTTGAATCTCGGCTCAACCGCAGATACAAAGCTTCGTCTGACGGCCTGGACGCAACGACGGGCACGGTTCGGCCCCGGAAGTCAGGTACTATGACTGTGTATTACCCAACTCATCATCAGTTGGCCCCCCCTATAGTGTACTCCATGTCATATTTTTTGTCAAGCCCCCACAGCTTCTGGAACACACAAGGGAATAAAAAAAAAGGTTCAGTGTTCGATTTACAAGAAGTGGAGTCCCCACGGTGTGGACTCACCCATGCTGCTCCGTCATCATCCTCGTAGGTCCACTTACAATCACACCAGACGACACATTGAATGACGAGCAAACGCTCTGTACCATGGTACGGTTCGAACCTTTTCTTGTCGAGATTGAGATTGACTAGGGGAAAGAAATGGGGAAAGATGGATGAAGGGAAAGGGGTTTCTGGTAAGGGTAGGGGTTTCTCGACCGCTTTACGGGTGGGGGGAGGGGGGGAGGGAGGCTGAAGTCAGCCCCGACGCCATCACGACCAACGCCCGCCCGCGCGTTCGGCATTACTGTTGGAATATCCAAAAAAAAAAAACTCGTATAATACCTCTATATGCCTAGTATTTCCGGACCTGGGGGTCCTTGTGTTGATCTGCTGAGGGCTGGCGGCGTCCCTGTGGATATACAACGCAGTTTCGGGTCCGAAGTCTATTTAATCGCTCCGGAGTTGCCTGTTTCACTTACATCACATCTTACAACAGCCAAGTAAGCGAGAAGGCGAGCAAACAGGTTATCGTGCCCCTGACGTCCTACAATCTCTCTTCATCACGCGAGAATGGGCTAACCCTCAACGTAAACAGTGCCGTGACTAACTGTGTTGCATCTCGAGACGAGATAGCCGCAGTCGTAGCCGTAGCCGCAGCCGCAGCCGCGACTTGCAATGTGACAAGAGGCTGCTGCGGTTGGTTCAAGCCTTTGGGAGACACAGCCTTCCAGAATTCCGCGCCCCAGGGCTGATACCCTGGACAGGAAGCTGCAGGCGGCTGGATCGGGTTTCCCGGGTTCTATCAGGCGCTGCGCCTCACCTGTGCAGCGACGCGAGGGTCTTTCCAGGCCAACACTTGGAAAAAGATCCCATCAATCGTTTTCCCTGCTGAGTTGGATCACGATCTGAGATGAACTGCAGCTAAGTTAGCACCGGGGAATACGACCCGGTCATGCAGAGTTGCCTGGCATATTCAAGCGAGTTTGCTGTTGCCTCGTGATACGAAACGATGACTGAGTAGGTGACCTCGCCAGCGTAAACTGAGGATGATTTGCAACTACTGTAAGTACCATACTAGTCTGGCTGATGACTCGACAGCGGCGCAAAATCACAATGTATCTTTGGTACATGTAGTTGCTGTACCGATCCAGTCCATGGCAATTGTCAAACCGCCAGACCGTCTTGAACTAGATGCTATGAAGTTTTAACCAAAGTAAGATGCAAGCAATGGTGTGATGTCCGTTCGAGTACAACTGTCGATCATGCGTATATTCGAGATATATATACTCAGATCTTTCTCCCGGAGTTCACAGGTGCGCAACGGGCGTGATGTAATGTTATAATTAAATCCTTGACGTTGTCGTCAACTTCGTGGCCAACGGTCAACGAACGTGAGCACAAGGAAGGGCTGCCATATACTTAAGACCATCTCGGCCCGCGCTTGCTGAGTCGGTTTCCTTCCGTCTGAGGAAATAATTCCGCTGCGCTAGACGGGCAGATATTCAAGTATTTCGTTTTCGAAACCACCATCGTGATAGAATAAGAAACCCAGCCCAGTCAATGACGTCGACTTAGGGACTAGAGCTTCACTCAAATCGAACATTCTCGACAGCGAGCCAGCGATCATCTCGGCAGTAACCCTATAACCCTATTGGCGGCCTGTGCCGGATAATCAACAACACATCTCTCTCGCCAAGGTCGTGACGCCGGGAACTTGCTTCATATTACCGAGCTGGCGTGGCCTTGACTCGTGGAGTGAACGCAGGCCTGATATTGAGGCCGCAGGGCCTCCATACGTGCCTATTCAGAAGCATCATCTCGTTCCACAGTGGCGACAATGACAATGGCATTGTCGACATGTTGACGATGCATCTTCTCGGCTGGACAGGCTTCTCTGTTGAGAACCTTCTGGACACGAGCTGGACATACGCTTTCACCTCCAACACTAGTAAACTATCAAGCGTTGGCGTGTCTTGAACAGACCATGGTAGCCGAAGGTAGTCCCTCGGCACTTAGTGGTACGCATAACCTCGGCCCTCCCGTGGTTAACTATCGTCTAGTGCACGAACGAGGTCGTCGTCTGTATGAACAAGCAACAGAATGACTGTCAAGGACGCATGGTAGCACTTGCTAGTTTCGTTGGCTTCCTGAAACGACTTGGACGCCGTGGGATGTTGGAATGTTCGAGCCGCCATGAGCTTTGCCTCGAAAAGACTTGTCCACAAGAAGCAGATCGAGGAAGGGCCGGAGTGATGACGCTGGTTGCCATTACGAGAGAGCCTCTGCCTGGAAGACTTCTCGACGACAGATGTCCCCCGTGCTCTTCTCTTTCATTTTGGATGGCTTGCCGCTCTGGCAGACATGCCCGAGAATACTCCGTAGGCTCAGAAGTCCCTCCATCCAGCTGAAGCGGGGGGACTTGGCTCGTGTAAGCAGCTGGAAGGCCAGGATTGACACCCGACCGACCCTTCCGCTGTGGGAGTATCCTCAGACAAGCACTTCTCCTACGGATTCTTTGGCATCGTCAGTGCCAACAACCTCCTTTTATGACCTACTGCAAGGCAGACCTGTCTGTGTACCTCCTTCTCATCGCCAAATAGCCAAAGCTCACCCTTCAAGGAACTCGAGCTGAAAACTGAGCGACGCATCGACCCGGTGTACTGAATTGTACTGCGGGAGTCCGAAAAACCAATCCCACTTCCCACTGACTCTCGCACTGTTGTCCCAGTACGTATAGTCGTTCATGCAGGCTTCCGGTAGCCCTTGCTTGTATGATCGGCCCATCTTGAGAGCAAGGACGGGACCCAACAGCCTTGACCGGAAGCGAATCCTCATCCATCCGAGGGGTGACAGCGGGGTGTTTTACCGAGTATCGCCCTCGGAGAGAATCCCCCAATATGCCATAGAGATGTGTGACGTGGATGCAAAAGAAATACAAACCCAGACAGAATATGACCGATCCCTCTCAGCTGTCCAAGCCGCAGAAATCGGCCATAAGTTTCTAAGCCGCACTAGCTGAGCTGTCATATATGGATCATTGAATTACCCCGAACAACGACTGCCTATTATCTTTATAAGCCGTTACGAAGTCAGCGGTATAGGATTACAGATACCCATGCTCATAGCAGCTGAGGCTATGGGTTTGATCGCGAGATGATGTACCGGAATCCAACGGAACCCATCCCCGTGTTAAGTGCTGGGGTGGATACGCAAGCCACGTCTTGTCCGCCGTTCTACCGGACAAGGGCGCCAGAATGCGGGCTCGACATCGTGAAAAACCAACTCGCCGTACCCATGCCAGCAACATCGTGGGTGTAGCGAGCGAGTGAGAGTACCGAGTGATGGATCAGATTCGCCTGCCACATGCGAAAAAAAAGTCATGACGTTGACTTTGTCCAGCCCCCGGAGAGCAGGCCCCTGTGGCGGAGTAAATTGGCCCTCGCTAATCGTGGATCTGGGCCATGCCTAGAAGTGTGCGTGTTCGATCTGTAGTCTACAGGCAATGCTGCGTCGATCGCGCTTTTCATCCGGAGAGGTATACGAATAGGCTGCTTCCTCCTTCCGCTTAATGCAAGGGAACTAGATGTGTGGGGCCGGAAGACTGCTGGCTGGACGGCGAAATACTTGTGTGCAGATATATGCATGACCGGAAGCAGGGCGACGCAAGATCTGAAGCAGAGGGGACATGATGAAGGGAGTGGAGCGGAGTTTGTACTATAGGAAGGAGGGTGCTTTTGACGGAATAGCAAACTCATATTTGACGAATTGCATCGCCCTCTTGCAGACATGCAAGGCGGCATCTGGAAATAAGCAAAAACTTGCATTCAGATCCCTGCTGCCTTCAAGTAAGCAATGTATACAGCCGCGAGATTGGGGAGGCCTTGCAGACGGCTCTGTGAAACTCGACAGCCCTAATAACGAGAGACTCGGTGCGCACATAAAGAAATGCTCGTATGGGCTTGTATTTACTAAACAATTGACTCTCAAATCCGAGGTGCCATTGGTCGTGGCGGTCTGCAAGACTACACACCACCAGCTGTCACTTGATCAGCTCTGCCAGCATCGGATCAGAAGACATGCATCCGGTAGTGCTGTAGTCGATATTAAAAAGAGGCAAGGGGTTGGCCTTTCCCGTAAGTGTCCGCAGTAAGCGAATCTGATGGATGGAATTGACAGAAGCACCGAGATGTTGAGGATCCCAACCAACTCCAGCCCAATATGGTATGCAACACGGAGGACTGGTATACACAACGGTTTTCTGGACGAATCACCTTGGCCGTCTGTAACCAATAGCTTGCAAAGACAGCTACTTCATCGGCGTTATGCTTTTCCATAGTCCCATTTATAGAGAATGTTGGCGGTAGGCCGGAACTGATATATCAGTTTTCAGGTGTGAGGTGGAAGAAACGGCTGGAATACATCACCAAAAGGTAGTTGCTTCGTACCGGTACCTTCGCTGAGTTGGCATACGCACTCCGCTCCGGTCCATGACAAACGAGGACCAAACAATCCTCTCAAGGGCCAGGACAGAGTTGAAGACAAATAAGGAAGGGCGGAAAGACACAGTAACGAAGAAGAATGGGCCCTGGTAGTGGCCAGCTAAATGATGCGAGTGATATGTCATGAACTTGCGTATCCGCTCCCAATTCTATAGTACTGGAAGGATGCTGGGCCCGCGACAAAGATGGCGATACCCCTTAATTTCTTCAAGTAGCGAGAGAGACCCGTAGGCCCTGTCTAGAATACGAGAGTGGCAATTCTCATGAGCTGAAGACTTGATCTCGGGGCATGTTGGTCGGAGCCCAGGGGCAAGCTTCGCAGGCAAGTGGAAGAGCGCAGGAGAACTACTCCCCAACTATGCAGGTGGCGATCACTTATCGGCAGGACGACCTCGAGGTGATTCGCCTTGTGCTTTGTAACGAAGCCTCTCAGTGATGAACCCCAGAGGACTACTGGCATGTTTCGCAGCATTTCGCAGACATACTCGAGTCCTCCGGAATCATCAACAACCCTCTTCCCACTGTGCATGCAGCCGCTATCAGTCATGTCTGTAAACAAGCAAGTAAACCTGGCTATTGTTAGCCGGAGCGCCCTCCTTCAGTCTGAACTTAGAAAGGCCTGGGTTGGAGAGTGAACGATATGTGTTGAATGTAAGAATCGGTCAGTTGTTTTGTAGGTGAGATACCATGGCCGAGTTTCAGGCAAAAACGGACAAAATGTTCTTGGCCCTCACTTGAGTTTCTGGGCCACACTGAAGGCTATGAGCTGTCCGAATGCTTTTGGATCTGATGATCTAACACACTGGGCTCTCCCTCTTTCTTTATTCGCATGGATGTTTCAAGAAGGCTGCAGACCTTCACCGGAGAGCGAGCGCTCGCACCAAGTAGCATGAGGATACTCTCTAGGAGTCAGCAAGCGCTGTGGATGCGGCAAGATGTCTCATCTGTAGAGCTGGAGACGGAGGCCACAGTGTTGATCCTCAGGGGCGCCGTGACGAATGTCACCGCCACAGATCTAGCTGTTTGATTCTCCCAAGCTGCCTGGCCGCGGTTTCCATGGCATGGAGGCTTTCATAGACTCGGATTGCGGTGAGTCTGTCTCCACTGGCGGTTGTTCTTGCGTTGACGCCACTTCCGTGTTAGAGGTACCATGGTGGAAGGACCACAGAGGAATTTGGTTGGAAACGTGTTCGTGGGGTCATGCTTAGACGGTACCGAGGGAGAACTGCAGCATCCTCTGTGCGCATCGGCATCAAAGTCGTACGGGGGTGAGGTGCAGCCTCGGTCGTATAGCCAGACCTAGGGAATACCCGTACGCGTACGACCAGGAAGAATTCCATAAATTCGAGGTCTACACATTCGCGTGGCTGTCCTCCCTTGAGACACCCTCCTGCTGACCGTCTGCCCTTTTGGAACGTGGAATCGTCCATGCAACAACTGTATGGGATATCAGGCACTGGGTTGAGGACCTTGGATTTATGGGGCTTTGGTGTTTGTCAGACTGAATAGTTCAGCGAACTGGCCACAGGAGCTACGCTGGAGGCCAGCGGTGTCCGGACAGGTCGAACAAGGCATCATCTGAGCACTGTCTGAGCAGTCTGACTTCCTGAAGACCACGGAATGACGTTCGCCGTGCTCCAAGTGTATATGCTGTCTCCGATAAGAGAGAAAATCCTGGGTCGAGGTTATCTTCGTTCACGCTGTGGTGTAATGCCAGGAGTTGTACGTGCGGATCATCATGCGAGAAATGATGATGCGCAGCTCGTCCAGCTGGATGAAAGGGATAAACGAAAAAGGCCAGGGTTGGAAATGCTCTGAGGGTGCCTGGAGGATCTGATAATGGCCGAGCTCCAACGTTGAGGTGAGGAAGGGGATGTCGTCGAGCCTTCCGGTCTTGCACAATAGTGAACGGGAGGCACTGTTGGTGAAGTTTAGGGGTTAAACCCTGATACGAACTAAGCACACGATATCGATCTTGGTGAGTCCGGCAACTGATGCGACCTCACCTGCAGACGACTGGGGATAACAGCCGGTCGAGTCATATTTCTGCAGTTTAACGCCGAAGGTTTTCTTTACATTGTAACCTCTATACCGATAAACAATGTTTTCTAAAGCCATCATCGCCGAGCGATGAGGCTGTAATCGCCGATGAAATGAAGCTTCCCCTCTCATATTGCCGATGACGTCTTATATCGGCAGCGGAAACGTGATTGTGGGGTTGCTGGTAGTGATTGCTGCCTTTTTGAAGTCGACATGCATTTGTAATGGGTCTGATGTCTGCGCGGGAATATAGAACTATATAAATAGGAGACTGTAGAGAATCCCATGGACGAAGCAATCCAACGTTAAGCCCCATCGAGCCTCCACTCACCCAGATATAGACAGCCTGAGTCTAGCAACACATACCCTCCTAGTTGATATCAAAAGCAAAGTATTCAAGATGACTAGAGTCCTACTCACCGGTATGTTGTGGAGACTGATCATAAGACGTACGAGCCTTTGCTAACTACGAGACCGTAGGTGGATCCGGCTTCATCGCCGCTCACGTCCTCGAGCAGCTGCTCGAAAGGGGCCACTCAGTCGTGACCACCGTCCGATCCCAGGACAAAGCACAGAAGATCCACGATGCCCACTCCAGCCTGGGCAAGGATCGTCTGGAGACCGTCATCGTCCCGGACATCGCCAAGCCAGACGCCTTTGACGAGGTCGTCAAGACCCCAGGTCTCGAGGTCGTCCTCCACACAGCATCCCCATTCCATTTCAACGTCACAGACCCCCAGAAGGACCTGATCGACCCGGCCGTTATCGGCACCACGGGCATCCTCAGGGCCATCGCAAAGTCCGCCCCGGGCGTCAAGCGCGTCGTGGTGACCTCGTCCTTCGCCGCGATCATTGACGCTGCCAAGTCCAAGGACCCCAACACCACCTTCACCGAGAAGTCGTGGAACCCCGTCACCATCGACGACATCCACAAGGACGCCTCCACCGCGTACAGGGCCTCGAAGAAGCTCGCCGAGGAGGCGGCCTGGAAGTTTGTCAACGACAAGTCCAACGGTGTCAAGTTCGACCTCGTCACTGTCAACCCGCCACTGGTGTTCGGCCCCGTCGTGCACCACCTCGCCAACCTCTCGAGCATCAACACATCCAACGCGCGGCTCGTCGCTCTGGTACAGGGGAAGTGGAAGGAGGGCGACTCCATCCCCGAGACTGGCGTGTTCAACTGGGTAGACGTACGGGACGTTGCCAAGTCGCACATTCTAGCGTTTGAGAAACCTGAGGCCGGCGGGCACAGGCTGTTCACTACGGCTGGGTTCTTCTCTAACAAGGATGTCTTGGAGATTGTGAGGAAGAACTTCCCCGAGTTGAAGGATAAGCTGCCGGCTGAGGACGTCAAGGGAGGTGGCCCAGCTCCAGAGAACGAGATCTTCAAGGTCGACAACTCCGAAACAACGAAGCTGTTGGGCTTCGAGTGGTTGTCATTGGAGAAGAGTATGGTTGACACGGTCAAGAGTTTGTTGCCCTTTCTGAATTAGAGCATTCTGAAGTAGGTATTGGTGGATACAAGGCTTTAGAAGAGCTAGAATCTCAGATACTTTCTTGCTAGAAGATTCACCATCCATAAAATACAGATACAACTTAGATATACCTACTGCTGCGCGGATGCTGGCCAACTTTGCTGTGGTAAGTAATTGAGGGCTACATCTCTGAAACTACGAGCAAGGACGTGAAACTGCCACATTAGCAGAACCCACCTTGTGCTCAGCATCAGTACGTGCTCGTGTCATTGCTCAGCCATAGGCGACATCGCCAGGGCAGTCTTCCTCCAATCGTGATTTACCTTCGCAAGTAAACGCTGACAGAAAGATCGCGTGGGCGATTCGCGTTGTGATTATCGGTGGTGTGTGTCTCGGGCCTAATAGTATGCTGCCGGTCTGGTAGAACTATAGGTGCGCCATCCTTTCTTCGACGCCTCCTGCCCGGTGGCTACGGATTCTAATAAAGACCATACTGGAAAGGGATCGGAATATTTCGGTACGACGTGATAGAGTAAGTCATACATATATCCTCATTCATGTAACCCCTGTTTCAAGCCCTCTTCCCGTGGAGGGGGTATCAATCAAAATGCAGCCGGCAAAAGTAGCTCTTCCACCCTATTTATACAACGAGGCCATATTGTATCCCAAACGCCTTCCGCAATGTACAATGGACCCCTTAGAATCTACAAGAGCCAGGAAAAGAGAAATGAAGTTAGATCAAAGGAAGTAGTCGCTCGGTCCCCTACGACCTGCGGGAACGTGGCGTTGGTCGTCGGGCACGGCCGAGAAGATGCTGAACTTAGTGTCCAGGTTCGCGTCGACAGTCATAATGGACGCCACGTTACCGCATCTGTAGCAGTAGTTGGGGGCGGACCAGACGGTCACGACGGATTTCTCTGGGAAATGGAACTATAGGTGTGATTGATGTTAGCAACAAAACCAATTTGGTGTTCTGGCTGAGCGAGACTGGAACTGACCTTGTAGCCCTCATTTACAAGTTGGTGGGCTCTGGCAATAGTCTGCAAGCCGTTGACATGGTTGAACTCGGTGGCGACCTTATCGCCGAAAAGCCAACCAGCGCCACGAGGACTCACAGCCCACGTATCGATGTCTTCCGGGTCGCTCCACACCAAGTCACAGAAAGCACCCTCGTGAGGAATCTCCTGAGCTCGTGCGACAACCCTGATTTGATCAATAGTCCGGATCTCAGGGCTGAGACCGCCGTGAACGCAAAGAACGGTACCGTCCACAATCGCAGCGAGGACAAGGAAATCGAAAACTTGGCAACAGGCCTTCCAGACTGATGCATTGCCGTACTTTGTTTGGCATTCCTCGTAAAAGCCGTAAACTTGGGTGATCTGCCGGGACTCGTGGTTGCCGCGGACGAGGACAATACGGTCAGGATATCTGCGAACATGTGAGTAGAGGTCTTTCTAGAGACTGGTCGAGGGCTTGCAACTTACTTCGCTTTCAGACACATCAGCAAAGTAAAGGTCTCAAGACTGAAATATCCACGGTCGACGAAATCTCCCAAGAACACAAATCGGGTGTCGGCCGACTGTGAGGGGCCATCTGCTGGTGCACCGGCCAGGTCGCTGCCAGGTCTTGCAATACTTTCGGAGGATGCGTTGGCTTCCTCCTCTGCGTCTTCACCAGCATCATCTCCTTCATCATCGGGTGCCTTGGATTGCTTTATCTTCCTCTTCAACTTGGGGTTTGTGATCTCAGTCGGGGGCTCGATGTCTTCTGAGGTTATGACGGTGGTGGCAGTCTGAGGTGCCTGCACGTTGGTCTCGCCGGGCATTCCACCAGCGACTCGGAAGAGCTCGAGAAGATCGTAGAATTGTCCGTGGATATCTCCGCAGATTGTAACGGGAGTGACAACCGGTTGTATGTTGGACTCTGGTGAGAAGGTCAGCATAACCTGGCCATGGGCCTGCCCTAGCATTTCTCCCAGCATGACATACCCTCCATAAGGACCTCCTTCACCATTTCACAAAGCTGCTTCATGACGGACTCCGGCAAGTAGTGGCATTGCTTTGCTTCCTCCAGCCATTCGTCTAGTCCTGCGCCAGGCCTAAGGTTGGCCGGCCCAGGCTTAGGAACGGTAGCCATGGCTTGTGAGAGTATTGTGGAGTATTGTTTGAGTAACGGGCTTGAAAGAAGACCGGAATCGACGGGAGTCAATCCAGCAAGGGCTGTATGGATTTCGACGAGGAACCGAGGTCGGACTGTACGGGCGCGAAGGGTCTTGCTTTGAAACCAATCAATTAGTATACTACAATTGCGTCAGAGTTCCATGCAGCAGAGACATACATGAGAACCTCCGTGCCGGTGAACGGTGAGTGGCAATAAAGGTGCTTGTGATTGATTGATACGCTGAGGAATCAGTAACTCGACAGCATCACGACCAGCCGCCCATCATGATGCCAAGGTACAGGTCGACAAGGGTCCTGTCTAGGCAGGCGAAGTCCGTCGATGTCGGCGCTGGGGGTTCTTCCTGCTCCGGGCCGGGCACCAATGATCACTGCGGGGTGCATTGGTGGTCCGTGAGCCTTCTGAAGCCTCACTGCAGACAGGGGTGTCTGGGGTACCTCGGGCGCTGGATGTACTGGCTGCGCAGGTGGATCTTGCCGATCGTTAGTGGGATGTCGAACCCCCACAAGGGACAAGGGAAACAGAAGAGCATGCACAGGTTCATGAGCTTCCCATGTTCAACTCCACACCAGTGACGCGTGCTTCTTCTCTCTCACCCAGAAACGGCGTTAAATTGTTTTGCCTACCTTTCCAAGTCGTCTCTTCGAATCTGGGGGATGCACCCCCCAGCAGCATTGCAAAGGGCTCCCACATTGACGAGTCGATTATTATCGTGACTCTAGAAATACAGAGTTCCAGCACATACAGCGAACAGACGAACGAAGTACCATAGCAACCTTACTGTAACACCGTCAACGGCACATATCTCCCACGATGACTGCACAGCAGGGCAATTCGGGGCCTAAGCAGGCGGGTGTCCTGCCAATTCGTCCTGCCCAAGGTCAAGGCCAAACACCGAGTCTGGCCGATGCGGCCAAGTTGGCCAAAACAAAAACTACAGCACAGGACGGCGTGAAGATCAAGATTCGAAGACTCCCACCCGGAATCACCGAGCAGGAGTTCGTGCTTATCCTTGGCGATGCTTGGAAGGCGGGCAATGGGAAGGTTGGCTGGTTCGAATTCCATAATGGACATATCCCCAAGAGGTTCGTCAGAAGTACTTGTTTGAAGTCCATGACGGTCACTAATAAGCTAATTCTATCGTAGTGCCTCCAAGGAACCCATACCCGCCTTCGCGCTGCTCCAAGTAAAAGAGGAGGATATCGACGAACTTTCGCAGCTCGTTCAAAACGCCATATGGGAGGACGCCAAGGGTACATTCAACAGCCCTTCTCTTGTTGGCCCTCCTCTGATGGAGCGTTCCGTATACAAGAAGATCCCTCTCGGAAAGCCTAAAAAGGATCCGAAGGAGGGAACGATTGACCAGGATGAAGACTATATGGCATTCCTTGCCAGTCTGGCCGAAGATCCGACAATGAAGCAGAACCTGGACGAGACCAATGCCGAAGATGCGGCCGAACCTGCGTCGGATGCTAAGGTGACCACCACCCCCCTGGTCCAAGCCATCCTTGACAACCGGGAGAAGAGAGCGAACAAGGCCAAGGAGGCTGCGAGTTCTAAGAGCAGTAAGCATGCGAGGCAGGAATCTCAAGGAACCAAGGGCAAGGCGTCGGCATCCTCACCGGAAGACTCTAAGAAGAAATCCAAGGAGAAGGGAAGTGAAAGGCCCAAGGAGACCGTGAGAATCCTCAGGAAGCAGACGGCTACGGAAGCTGCAGCCGAGGCAGCCAAGGCCGTTGCAAAGGATATCAAAGCAGGGGCTTCTGCCTCGGATGTGGCAAACAGTCGTCGCGCTGGTATTCAGGGTGTGGCCAACATTTTGAAGCGCGATCTTGGTCTTTCCAGCGGATCGGCTGCTAGGAAGGCACGTCAGGAAATGGCTAAGCAAGAGAGTACCAAGAAGACCGAGCCCGACAACAAGGGCAAGGACACTAAAGGCAAGGACAACACCCCTTCGTCAGCAGCAGCAAATTCCACACAAGCACCGGAGCGGCCCCCGACACCTACGGCACCGAAAGCACAGGCGGAGAAATCCTCTAGGTCAGGACGAAGCAGGAGAGGTAAGGAGCCCAAATCTGCTGAATCAAAGGCCGGAGGAAACTCGGAAACCCCAGTCACCACGCCTAAGGCCCCTGTCATCCTCCAGAAGAAGAAGGAAGACAGCACTGCATCCTCATCAACTAAGGACCAGACACCTGCTCCTGCTACGAAACCTGCCCCGAAGCCAGCTGCATCCTCAGCAGCCCCGACACCTCCAACAGGCCCCAGGGCCGCCACAGCAAAAGGCAACCAGGCCCAGAAGAAGAGCAACACCCCTGCGCCGGCATCCGGAGCCACACGTGCCTTCCTCAAGCATGCCAATCCATCACAGGGAGTTACAGAAGCACTGCTCAAAGAATCCATGCAGGGCTTCGGAGGTGTGACCTTCGTGGAGATTGACCGTCGCAAGGGCTTCGCCTACGTGGACTTCGCAGACCACGAGGGCCTCACAAAGGCCATGGCCGCGAGCCCCGTGTCTGTCGCCCAGGCGACCGTCCAGGTTCTCGAGCGCAAGGAGCAATCCAAGAAGGCTGCTCCCACACCGAGCAACCCAGCCCCGACGGCCGCCGCGAGCAGCACCAGCGCAGCAGCCGCGGGTCCTTCGAACCCCCCAACTGCTCCCTCCTCTAACGCGGATAAGAGCGGCAATGCAGCGGGCGGCGAGCAGCAGCAACCCAAGCGCAGCCGGAGACGCGGTCGCGGCAGGGGAGGAAACGGGGGTGGCGCTGGGAATGCGGAGGGCAAGTCGGCTGACCAGGGGGGCTCCTCGGGAGGCGCGGGAGCATCGACACCGGCCGCCGCAGCGTCCAGTAACGGCTGAACGGTCGGCGCAACCTTCTTACATGCATACAGCAGTTTGGTCCTATAGGCCAGCGGGAATGCACGGAACTCGGCAGCGGGAGCCTGTAGCTGTTTATCACCTGGCCCGGCTATTTCTTATCATGCCAGTCGCTGAGGATTGCAAAAGTGTGGGGCACATGCACAGCGGGCTGCCCTCGTTTGGAAGGAAGGGAGGGGATGGTATCAACTTGGTCTGGAGACATCAATGATGATGACTCGACCATACGGAGTGCCTAGCGACGATCAAGCTGTTGTCTATTGGGGACATTACGGCCAAAGGGATGAAACGAAGACCGTAGCGTGTCTCGTCATCACACAGAGCGGTCTGGAGCAAGTGAAGGAGGATGAGAACTTAGTAGCGAACACTAGGCCCGGTGGGTTCAGTCTGTAATTGTCATTGTACATGACAGGTGGACAGGCAGGCAGACAGGTAGACAGGTAGACAGTTACCATGCTGCCGCACACCGCCCACAAACATCAATAACACCTTTTGCGACGTCATGTACACCCGCCCATCTCGTGTCGTCAAGTCGGTGATCCCGAAATAACAGCAGTCTGCCAGCCTTTTTCGGAGGTATGAACATGACCCTGCTCACCTCGTGGGAAACTCCTCAGGGTGTGTGTCTGTGTCTCTGTGTGCCTGTGTGTGTGTCTGTGTCCCCGTCTCACCCGCCGCAACTCGCACATGAAACCTGCCACGATCGACGTCCTCGTGTGATGGGAGTAGAGGTTGACGTCACCTCACCTCACTTTGCTTGCCAGCCTGCCTTGCTTGGGTAGCTTTTCTCAACTTGCCAGTGAGGCTGAGGGGGGAGAGCGGGGGAGGGTGTTGTCTGCCTGGAAGAGTGGTCCGATCGATTTTCCCGCTTCTTCCCGGGTGCATATGTGTGTGTGTGTGTGTGTGTGTGTGTGTTTAATCTATCTGCGTCCCCTTGGGGTCAATCAGCGTTTGCTGTAGGCTAGGCAGGCAGGTAGACTGGTCCCCAAGATGTTTACTCCGTCGTCGGACTTGCTTTGGGTGGACCTGTGAGGCTGTAGTCCATCCGCTGGCGTATTGGGGGACGAGAGGAAGCGGTTGTGATGTGAATAACCGGTCGAGAGTATGCCATCCGATACGAAACAGGCTGTAAGGTTAATAAGCTTGCCATGGTGAAAGCAGATATTCTGGAGAGATCCCATGAGCAGCGGCGGACGCACATGTCTGAGGGTTGAGACTACTACTACGGCATTCTAAACTTGTGTATACTTGAAAATGTTCACATAAGGCTGGCACTCTGCGGTCTGGATATCAAAGTCAGAAGCAAATATTTTTGTTCATGTTGTTTTGGCTTGCTATCTCAAGATCCAAGTCCCTTCCTGTTAATCCGTCTCATCCATACCTCCATCATCATCATCGAAACAGAACACTTTTCGCATTGTTCATCCAGGGGTATATACTTGGGGGCAGTGAGCCTTTTCCAATCCGGTGCCAGAAAGGTCTATCTATCTAATCTGCTAAACTATTTCGAAATTTTCAATGTGACATCCTTTCCCCTGTGTCCCCCAAAGCTTCATTGTATGTACATCCCAACCAGAACTCCGTGGATAGAGCAAAGACCCGATAAGGAAACAAAAAGGTGAGCTGACCCCCTCAGAAACCAGAAAAGCCGGTCCCAAAAAAAAACCACCAGGTCAGAAGAAGTGTTTCATGTAGAAGTAAGTGTATTGTAAGATTGGATTGACTACCAGCTTGCCAAGATCCGGTTGCGGTGAGGTGGTGGTCAGCAGCGTATTTGGAAGGAAGTGGTGTGGCAGAGACAGTCGGTAGCGTCGAGGGACGAGTCTGCCCTGTCTGCCTCGCAAGGGACCCCAGGCTGCCAACAGGGTATGGTCCCACCAGAGCCACAGTACGCAGCTGCGTAGTCGTGACACAAACGTATGACAAGCGAGTCACCAGGGGGGCGGAACAACCCAAACCACTGGGCCAGCGAGGTAGGAACGTGTGTAGGTTTTTTTCTTTATGTAAGCCGGGTTTGGTGATCTCGGGTCTTGTGTGGGTGGTGTGGTGATTTGTGTTACCTCCCTGGCAACGGGCAGATGCGTGTGGGTGGGAATCGAAGTATGGTGCTGACAGTCGGGGAATAAGGTGATTGGATTTCTCCATTTTATTTTATCTTTTTGTTTCCCGTCGCCGCATGCAACGTCGTTGGAATCCAGGTTCCAGATGGGGAATGCGACCCAGGTGAGTGGTAACACGGTGGTTTGACCCTTGCCCGGCTTATTTTCAGCTCTTTGGTGTGAGAATCTTGGCATCCTCAGGCGAAGGATCATCAAGGATTCGTGCGTTTTGGTGTAGTCAGAGGCGAGGCCTCAGTCACCATGAGATGGCTACCTTCGTGGAGGCAGCGGGTGGGCGTGGTAATTCCCATCCTCGTAGTTGTTCATGCTGGGAGAAATCGGCGCGTCGGTGTATGAATAGAGTCGGTCAATGGTGCGGGGAGTGGAGGAGTAGAGCGGTTCTTGAAGTGACGAAATGGCAGTATATCCAGGGTTGGACGTCGCGACGTAGCCGTCAAACCGCCTCCCTCCAGTCGATATTGGGGACACCGGTGTGTTTGAACCACGGGCTGCGCCCGGTCCGAATGGTTCAACGTATACTGGCCTCTCTGGGTAGGAAGCGGTGCTCATGCGACGGCTTCCGCGAGGGGCCCTTGAGCTCGAACGTTTGGACGAACTGGTCTCGCTTGTGTTCTCATTGCGAGGCACAAAGCGCTCCTTGAGGCGAGATTTCTCCTTTTCGGAATCGGATTCCTTGGACCTCCTGCTCTCGCTTCGTTGCGGCTTGCTAGCTTCAGGCGACGATGCTGTTGATGTCTGCTTTTCGGTCTTCCTTTTGAGTAGATCATTTTCCTTCTGGAGCAATGCATTCAGAGCCTTGAGGGATTTGACCTCATCTCTGAGTTCCGTCTTCTGTCGCTGGAGTTGTTTGTTGTCCTCGTCGATTGCAGTAGAGTGGTTTTCGAGACCTTTCACGCGGCTCGTGGCCTCCCCCAGCTCCTTGCGCAACCTCTGCTCGATATCGAGAGCCTTGGACTTCCACGAATCGGCCTCCTTGACGGACTGTTCTAGTGCGTCCTTCAAAGCGTTGACCTCGTACAGAGGATCTCCGTCATAACGATCAGAACGGTGTGCCCCTGAATAGCTGGAGCCCGTGCTTGATGTGCCAGCTCCCGAGTCGCTTTTGAGGATCGAGGAACGCGAGGACCCGCTCCTCGATTTGTCCTCCCGGAAGCTGACCCTTCTCACGTCGGCCGGCATTATATCCGAATGTTTGGTGGTGAAGTGGTTCGCGGGTCGAACTGGTTGGCCGCTTGCTTAGGGCTGCAGACCCGAACGATGAAGACGCAGGAACACAGATCTCAAATATGTGTTCTATGCTGATTTGACGACGGAAACAGTAAGATGCAAGAGTGCCCAATCCAGGAGGGGACAGGAGAGTGCTGAAGCAGGAGGGGTATTTAAGCCGGGCGAATTGGGCAGTGACAGTTCCCAGGGCAGGCGAGGCTGTGGGCAGGAATTTGTCTTAGCAGGGGTTTTGGGCTGCAAGGAAGGTGGTAATATCCAGGGGTTCTCGGAGCCCAACCACGGATGGAGGGTTGAAAGGGATGGAAGGGACGGATGGATCCTATAAAGAGCAACGAAACCGAGTCTCACTTCTTGGAAAAAGGATATCAGGTATTTATCAAGACAGCCTGGAACAGGGTAGAGGGAGAGATGAAGAGGTAGGAAGACCCAAAGCAGAATGTCTTACAGGTGGACAAGAAGTGTATTATTTATTGCAAGCAGAGAACGAAGAGGGCCAACCATGACTGCCTGCTGTCTCCGTCCCCTGGGCAGGAAATGGTCTGGAATGCGACTAGCATTTACGACACCTTAAGAGCAGGGATGTTTGGAACGAAAAACAATGGAGTGACTGAAAGCTGCCTTGTTGCTGCGCCAGCGCGAGGCAGAAACAGAGATGAGGAAGGGTGGTAGTACCGCTACCGCGATCCTGGATGGAGGGAGGGCGTGGTTGCCTCCCCCTCCCTCCCCCCCCTGCTTGGCACTCAAGCAACTTGCACGATGCCAATTCCTCTCCCGCACTTCAGCCTGGGTAACAGGGGGACAGAAGAGTCATAGCCGTACTGATATCCCAGGCAGGCAGGCGATGCAGCTCACACTGCAGAAGTCCTAGCCAATCCGGGCCACCTTGAGCTCGAACCTTCACTTGAAAGCGAGCAGTATCACTTTCGGCAGACAATTATCAGCATAAAAAGTGAGAGGCAGCAGGAATGTGTTGCCGCGGGTATCGACTCCCCTGTGAGACGAGACAACGGGAGTGGCCTTCTAGAAACCGGGGTACAATGGCGTTGACAGGAACAGATAGAAAGTACCCTTGTGCAACACCCAATCTTTCCCATCGTTTTGGATCTGTGGCAGTGCTGACAATGATGGGAAAGCAACGAGAAGGCGGCGGGACTCGATGGCCCATTTGTTGGACTTTGTGGTGATTTGTGGCCTTGTCCCCGCCGAGTGACCCCTGCTTCGTTTGGCCTCTCTGCCGCACCCCCGAGCAAAGGAACCAACCGACAAAACGTTGTTTCGGCCCCCAACGGTTCCAAGGTTTGCCTGATGGGTCGGTCATTCGAGCTGCTCTGCATGAGCAGGTGGGCTAAAATCGACCGTCATTTTACCCCCCTACCCCCAAGATGTAGCCAATAGCAATGGATTCCAATGTCCAAAGCTGTTGCTATTTGCTGGACGCCGGAATGCTTTGCGTCTTGCAGCCTGCTTGGCCTCTTTGGCGTGCTACTGCGTGCCGATGGATAGCACGGGATCAACGTGATGATCCTGTCGCAAAGTGCTCGAGCAAGCGGAAAAAGGTGAGTCACGATCGCCTGTGCATCCCATGGATCTTGATGATGCATGTCTCAGAAAAAGAAGCATCATGGCATGCCATGCTATGTCACGATACTCGACATTCTGTTGGTAATTTCCCTTGTCGTACGAGTATTTGGGTCGAGCTGGCTGTAGTGACTGGCCCGGCGATCAAGAAGTGTTGAGAAAGCAAACGAAACAAACGACTGTCGGCAGAACCTTGGAATGACAGAAAACGGCATTGGCTGCAGGGCTGAAGTAAGTGTACTGTACTGTGTATACCGGTAGTTTAGAGTGTTAGAGGGACGAAGTGTAAAAAGCCCTAGCGTGCCAGGTGCCAGGTGCCAGCCCCTGTTCATTCAGCCTTTCCTTTCCATGAAGTGAGAAGGAGTGCACTGCCCCCCGCTCCAACCTCCATTACATGGGTGTATGGACATACCTGAAGTACCTAAGTACCTAGGTAGGTAGTGTAAATAACTACCTAGGTAGTATACCCATCGATTGCAGCTACATACATAATCCACATGTGGTGCAGTTGACCTCTTCGGCAAGTGGACCCTCGGGACCCCGGATGCCGAATCAATTAATGCATGTGAACCCCCAGCAATGCCCCTCCATCCCTCCATCCCGCCATCCCAGGCCCGCTCTCTTCCTTCAGTCTGCCAGGGCACGTTCTTACTGCATTCATGCCACTGTAATCTATCTGTACAAGGACGTCACTTCCATGCAAGGCATCTGGAAATTGGTCTCTGACAATGAGGCAGTGCTCCAGGTGTAAAAACTAGAGGGATCTCTTTCAACGGTGAGTTTTGTGGTGTCATTTCGCGTTACCCAACATTAATATTTCCCAGTGTAACTACCTACGTAAGTGATGGTGGTGGATACTCTCTCATGTTGACCCCGAAGTCCGATCATATACCTATTATATGTAGAGACCTCGGGAGCCTTGCATCTTTCTCTTTTTTGTTTTTGGGTTCGCCAGTATCCTATGAACCCCGACTGGTGTTATAGCCTAAGTGGTGTTATAACCCTAGGTCAGTGTTTCGGACTCCGGATCCAAGGAAGAAAAATCGACAAAGCCCATCCAACGACAAAGTAATTTATCGTTCTCACTGAGAGGTTGGATGATCCTGTCGATCTGTGTCTTCATGCCTCGCAACCAGTTCGATGATTTCGACAACATTTCAAACCATTGTTCCAAATTTAGCCAGCCGAGGTTCCGACTCATTGGTGAAGGGCAGATGTGCCATTGAATTATTAATTCTGTGACACCACGAAAAGAGAGTCGAGTCTGGCAATATGTACCCAAGTACATGGTTTGCTCAAGTCTCGTTCCCGGATTCCGAGTCTCCAACAGGCAGGAGGAAGTAGTACGGTAGCGGTTTACTGGACCTGAGGCAGACCACTGCTTCAAGCGTTTTGTCCTCTCACCGATTGTCCCGGATTGGCAAGGCAGACCTAGCAAAGGGCAGTTTGATATTTAAGGAATTTTGTTGGCTGAAGACCATATGGCACGACCTCCCCAAAAGCGAGGTAAACGAACGCCATCCTCCTGCACAAAGCCCTGGGCAGGAAACACCCCCCCCCCCTATTTCGAGTCCCCTCAAACAACTTCACCTCACCACACAAGGTACCACCCACACACTTCCATAAATCATCGACGACCCTGATCGTTTGATCGAATACGGGATCGAGTACGCACTACTACCTTTCTCACACTTTGGACCCTTCTGGGCCCCTCCTCTACACACCACTAGATGTGACACTTTCATAATGAAGTAAGTCCCTCTGGACTGGACCATGACGGCTGCCGGCTGGTCTTTGACAGCCGGGGTCCTAATGGGCCCGATCCGGCGTATTGCATTCTGCATTTTGCAGCTGCGGGTGGTGCACAGATGCAAGCAACATCCTGTTCCCCGGCTGATTGTGTGTGTAACGGGTGCATCCTAGAGGGGAGAACCCGCGTGGGTGCTATCAAGTCGGATCGACACCGGGAGGCAGCCTCGAGAAAACAATTGACATTCCGCATCACCGCGGAACCAGGGGGAAATATAACTTTGTGGGGTCCACGGGCGTGGAAGACAAAACAGAACAAAATAGCATGGTACGTACCATGCCATGGATCCAGCGGCACATTGATGTGGTGGTGGTGTCCCTGGCCACAGACGCGCATTCACGAGAACGCCGGTCCGCGGACCATCAGATCATGTAGAATTACAACCGTCATGGAGAAAGGACAGAGTTCCGCGACAGCCTGATTGTCTACGTCTGTATGGGAAGCCTTGGAAGAGGGTGGGGGCTATCATATCTGTACATCCGGAGATCGCCCTCGAATCTCGCCTCCCCAGGGCCTCGAAAAGCGGCCGCAAAAGACGGTGAACAAACAACGAAGGAACGTTGATTACAAACTCCAACCCGCGCAGTAATGAGGCTGAAGAGGAGGACGTGTTGTTGCTCCTCCATGGCAACTCGACCCGCCTTCCCGTCCTACCCTCCTCGATGCGTGTTACACGACTTACATACCGAGGCTGCCAGAACATGGCTTCACCTGCTTATGCAAGAACATCGTCAGCTTTCTCAGCACGCAAACCCTGCAACCCATAAAGCTGGTTATGGTATGGCTGCAGCTGCAGCCGGAGATCCCTCGCGATGCCACTCTGTCTCGTAGGACTTCAAGTTCAGGTCCGCTCGTGTACTCCACCTGCCACCACCACCATCAAGGCGTTTCTGCCTGACAGTGGAGGTGGCTGTGTCGGCGGCGCGTGCCTCTTCATGTTGGTGTTAATCTCATTTATTCAGCTGCGTGTTATGGCCCATGGGTGGCAGGTTCCGAAACGGCAGGAAAGTTCTCGAGCCCACTTGGCTGTAATTTGTAATACGGCGTCGTACCACGTTAGGTACCGAGTTGATCATACATCCTTCGCGGTCAGAACCACGATGGTACGTGATAAGGTTGGGCATCTGCTAGAGAGCCACGGTCCTTTTGCTTGAGACCTGCGGTTTTACTGTTGCTGTCAGTGTCACATGTGTATCCCCATTCCCCGTCAGTCCCAGCCCTACCTAGGTGAGCACTCGGGGCGTGCGTGAAACTGAACAGTCCGGCAAGGCTCGCCATTCGGTCTCACCGGGAACGTACTTGATCAGATTCAGAGCGGCCATGTACTTTCTTTCTCTTTTGGTACCAGGTAAAGGAGATAACGGGCTTTCACATGGGCCACCTTCAGGTTGGGTGGCACGCAACTTGGGCACGGAACGTTCGACCCTCCCCCCC
>LKEA01000028.1:278443-305865 GCA_003795315.1 Cytospora schulzeri | reverse complement strand
GGAAAGGGGGAAAGGGTAACAAAGAATCAGGACCCTGGTTGAAACGAATCGCCGGACCAAGTTTCCAGGCACAGTTGTTCGTCTTGTTTCCACGTCTCCCGCGACTCCTCAGGCAGTCCTCTTTCTCGACACCAGCTGGGATGAATGGCAAATGGAGCGCTCTGGTGATGCTATTGGCAGATAGAGACGAGCCCTGTTTAACATATACAGCACCAGGAAGAATCAGTTCTTTAGTAGGGAAGTGTAGCATCATACAAGCTTATTTCCATCTGCCATCCACCGTTGTGAACCACTCTATGTGCATATGTCCTCTACTTATCTCATCATGGTAGCTTTCATCGCCCTGATCCAAGTAGAAGGCCCATGATGATCTCATTGTAAGCTCCACTGGAAACTACATCCAAGACACCATGACACCAAATCATTATGACTGTAGCTCAGAACTATGCAAATCACCTTACGACAATCAGACACATTCACGGATACATGAACCGAGAGCAGCGGCATTGCACAAGCAAACTTGTCATCTTGCAATTTGGGTGTTTGTCTGAAAGTCACGGGCCTAACGCCCGACCAATACTGACAAACAAGACCTCGAGTAGTCCAACCTTCGCTTCGAGGAACACTCCATTGTTGGGATGGGGGGAGACGAGAAAATCGACGTGGGAGTGTGCAACAGGGGTATCGTCATGAAAAGGACAAAGCAAAGATTGGGTGATAGTGGCCCAACAGGCTCTCGATAATGTGTTGTTGGAAAAGTCGGTACTTCTGATCCAGCGAACAAAAGGAAATCATATGAGTGATAGCGACGTATTGGGTGTTGGCTCAACTCTGTCAAAAGGGCGCATTAGTACCTAGGTAAGGGAGCCCTTTCTGGAAAAGGAAAGGTGAGAGTAGCTAGACGTACCCTGGATCCCAAACCTAGAAAACCCAACCAAGCAGAACGCCTGATGGAAAATACCGACGAGGTCAAACTGCGCAGGGCTCGAGTCCCCACGCCGAGAAGCGCTCTCTTGTCATAAGAGTTCCGAACACACCATTCAAGTCCTCAACCACGCGCCTCAACGCGAAACTGAAAGACCGTAGTGGCGCAAGATAGCATCCAACCTGGCGACCTCGCTCCTGTATTTCATCTCCTGCCGCGCCAAGTACTTGTTGTCCGACTCGAGGATCCTGTTCCGCGCGGTAGCGTCGTCGAGCTTGGCCCCCAGCTTCTCATGCCGTCGCCGCCAGGCACTGATCTCCTCCATCAGCCTCCTCGCCCGGTCACCGACGCCCTCACGGATCTCCCTTTCCAGACTGCGGATGCGGGCCATGAGTGTCTCGTTGTCGTTCCTGAGCTTGGTGTTCTTGTTCCGCAGCTTCCTCAGGGCGTCCTCCCTCTCCCTGCTCCCATGGTGGTGATGGTAATCATCAAAGCCCCTCCTCAGCTCGCGGTTCTCGTACTCGAGGTCGCGGACCGCATTCTCGAGAGCAGGCACGCGGCTGTGTATCCTCCGTAGCTCCTCGTCGCATGTCCTCCAGTTGGCTTTGAGGGCGGAGTTCTGACGTCGAAGGTCCTCGTTCTCACGGTAGAGATCCCGCTCGCGAGCTAATGCGCTGTTGTACTCCTCCCGCGTGACGTCGAGAAAGTCGACACGACGACTGCGGGAGGACTGAGTACTCCCATCATGGGGATCCGAGTGCGCGCGCCGCAGACCGGGGGCGGCGTGCGTCTTGACGAAGCGCTGGCGTCCAGAAGGGGTGGTCTCGACCCAATAGTCTTTAGCCATGCGATAGTGGTCTTGTTCCCTTCGTTATATTTGTAGGTTGGATCCTACGTCAATGAATTGTAGGTCGGTGGTGCTGTACCGATGTTATGATATATGAGCGATGTTTGGTGGTTCGAGCTCGGTCTGGATGGCGAGTGCGGTTTGATGTTCAAGTCTCTGAAGTAGCTTGAACCTTGTAAGAGTAAATGGTTCGACAACAGATAAAAGTTATGATATGTTGGTGATATCCCGAAAGCGAGAGTGAAAGATCCGATGGATTTGGAAGACGTAGATCAGGAGCAGAAATAACGAACCGATGACAACGGAGCATGAAACTTAGTCTGCGAGTCACAGGCACACGGGTCTGACAGTCAAGAGAACGAATGGCAGAAAAGAGAGACAACAAACTGGGGCTCCGGAGAATGGGGTAGCTTGCTTTAAGCATATTGACAGTCCGGATGCGGGTTACAAGGCTGCCTCATAGGGCGTGGTAGGTGTGAGATCCCGCAAACGGTCTCGAGATACTGTATAAGTGTGCTAGTATGAGGCTGATGTGTTTGATGGTGGCAGGCATGATGGGCCGCCGCACACACACACCCACACACCACGAGGGACTATCAGCCACGACTACATAGTCATGTTGGGGATGAGCAACAAGGCTTCTTGCGCGGCCATCCTCCAGTATGTCCAGCGACTGCGCAGGAACAAAGCAGATGCTGTCGATGTGTGACATGCAAGAGGAGTGTTGGCTGTGCCAGCCGCAACGGGCCTTTGTCAGGCTCGAAATAGCCCGGAGAAGTTGGACGGTCTGCAGTAAACGCAACAATCCGGACATGAGGCCAAAGAGTCCTGTGGGGAAAACAAGGACCACGAAGTCCTCGACTCGAATAATCCGGATGCCTTGACGTCGAGTCACGTCAAGGGTCGTGTTACATGGGCGGCGTTGAAAGTGTAGATAGTCCAGGGAGGTCCACTCCCACCACCTCCCCTGTTGAATAGTAAGTACCTGAATATGTTTCTGAATTTGCAGACTTGAACGTTTGGCCATGTGGTCTAGGATTGCTCACACCTTGTCTTGGTGGCCCGGAAGTGAGGTCATCTGGGGACAACCTCGGGAGGCCATGCACCCCAAACATAGATACTTAGCACCACTTTTATTAAGCCATGTTTTCCCATATGCGAAATGGAGGGGTAGGAGAGAGGCAGCAAGATGAACAATGCAAACAGGAACAACAAAGGTCCCTCATGAGTGATTTGAGGTAGGACGTGATTTGCCCGAGTCGACAGTTGAACATGAAGCCAAATGGACCATTGTGATCATTGTATTTGCGGGAGCGTGTAGCCAGCAAATCACATCGGACACGGCATTGCAGCATGGACATGACGCTGCATTGCAGAACGAACAGACGCTGAAACCAATGGCGACAATTTTGAACCGCGATGGCGTGGGACGCGGGGGTAGTAGGAAACGCTTATTGATCCAGTCGTGGAAGAGTTTCGAGATTGAAGTGGAAGAAGTTCGGAGGCCTGCTGCAGGTCCCGCGGTTACCCGCTTAGATGTGCCTGTGGGTGTGTTGGTGTGGCCCGGTGGTGGTGCAGTAGCCTCTTTACCCCGGTCAAGTGCATGGAACAGCTGAACAGTGCACCTGTCACCCGCTGGTTCGGGTCTGTGGCAGTGGATGTTCCCGTGTGCGCTCAGGGCGGCCACCCATCTAATTCAGGGGGGATGATGACGCGCATCACGGTCCTCACCGAGATGCAATTCACGGTCGATGGATGGCTGGCTGACTAATAATTACAAGGAATAAAAGACCACAGCCTCAAAGATTTGTGACTGTACAATATTTTCATTCAACTATATTCAGCTCCGCGTTCGAACGTTAGTTGGTCCGGCTCAGAGTGGTGGTGGTGGATATACGCTGGGCAGCCTTGCAAGCACAGCGTCTGGTGTCGTTTGCAAACAAAATACATTCCCCTTTTCGACACTCTCAGTCGTCGCTAGGGCCTGCTTTATACCCCCCATTTTAACTTTCAGTCTGAAAAGGACCTCAGGTGATGGGTGAATAGTGATATATGTATTCTTGCCTGACTAGGCTTGGGTCATCTAGTATAATTCCATGTTCCATATTGAGGTCTGCTGCCGAAATATACAACTCTCCGAGCCACTACTCCTTATGTTCCAGCAAGTAGTCGTTCGCGATGACCTTGAAATTGCGACCATCGCTAACAGATTTGAACACGAGTCCTTCACGCTTCCTGCCGTCCGCGTGTGTTCCCTTTGCACGCTCAAGCAAGTCCTCGTGGCTTCTTGCGATGTCCGGCAGTTTCACGTAACCCAGGACGGGAACGTGTTTGAGACCCAAGGACTTGGTCCGTTCTTCTGTCAGGCTGGGTAAGAATCTCTCTTGCCGGTCGATGTCCCACATGGAATATACAAAGAACTCATGCTCGCCCTTCTGGTATCCGTGTCGGTTGCCGTTGATGGTGCTGCCTACCAGCTCCCCTTGGATGGCCACATTGCGGTCGACCTTTGCGAGCTTTTCTGGCAGTTGACTGTCGAGGGCCGCCTTCCAGAAACGGTTCTTCTCGTCTTGTACCAGGTCCCACTCACGGCTGCAGACACCGAATCGTGACTTTCCGGCTGTGCTGTTCAGGTTTCTGTCGCTGGCCTCGGGTGCATGTGGTCTTGGGAGAGACTTCATCCAACGAAAGTCGGCGCGCACAAAGTACACCGTCATTGAAGAGCCGTCCATCTTGACGGACTCCTGCCATATAGTGTTGCGGTATTCCGCCTCTTCGAAAAGAGACTCTTTGGAGTTGTCTTGAATTCGCGTGAGGTCCGTCTTCGCGATGAATGCTGGGAATCTGCCCAGCTTGGTGGCCGTCTCACTCGTGCTCAGTTCCCACTTCATGACCCCGAGCTGTTGCGCGAAGCAAATCTCCATTGCTCTCTTCAATCCCTCCTCTTTACCGTGTTCGCGTGTCAATACGCCCAACTTGTCTTCGATTTCGGGGAAATTCTCGAGGCGTAGGAGAACCCCCTGTGAGATATCCTTCCCGACCATCTGGGTATTGATATGGATCCCATCATGGCCTCTCCAGGTTTTTCTTTGAAGATGTATCGGGTTGCTTGGTGCCAAGTATAAAGGTTGGACGGGAAGAAAGCAGTCTATTTCGAAGAAGAGGGCGAGATCGCCTGCAGCGATCGTTCCGCTGCGGATGGCGCAGCTCCAACCGTCAACAGTGGCGAGTTCCAGACGCGAGGAACCAGCGATGTGCTTGGTTCCAGAAACTTGACGAATGCTCACGAGCTTCCTCGCCATCTTGTTGGCTTGTTTAGGTGACGATGTGGATGTATGATGGTCAGGTAACTTGGTCCCGTAGTTGTGGTAGGCGGTGCCACAGGTGCCTAGGTGTGTAGTGGTTAGATGCAGGTGGGTAGAAACTGAGAGACGTGAATAACTGTCAAACGTAATGGGAGAATGTATACAGGGCGTAAATATAGTAGCTGCAGAGGTCACCCATTGCACTTTGTGAGAGTGCTGCTGCACTGTAGTGATGGGCTAATTATGGTCATATTGCACAATGTGAATGCTCTACAGTAAAGAAACGGCCTTTTTCTTTTCTTTAGCTACAATGAGAATACCGCATTGGTGCAAGTATATAGCATATAACATTCAGCTAGCAAGTTGATTTCATCTGAAGTGTGACAAGAAACCTTGGAAGTGGGTGGTGGGCGAATATTAGTGCCTGGTCAATATCATTGGCCTCTGGGAGAGTGACTCCCCATAGCTTTTGGACAGCAGTGCTCAACCCCTCACCCCGTCTTCGGTTGTCAAAGTCTGCATATCTGACGATAAGATGGGTTGAGAAAAGAGTGGTCTGCCTGGCCAAAGCGGGCTGGACATCACCATACACACAGAACATTTCTAGGTACACTGTGCACTGAGGAGTCCGCTACAGCATCTATATTGAATACACTTGCCCCTGGCGTCACATGCAAGCCTCAAGAAACAAGGGCTGTGAATTGAAGCCCTCCATTTATATGTGTATATACATGAAGGGGCGTCACAAAAGTTTAAGGGTTATAATGTCAGTAAACGTATTGGACAGCCACGATTCTGGGATTGTACTGCCAGACATTTGATTCGTTTGATGAACAGACCACCACTTCACCTACTTTTCTTTCGTTGCCTCTTTGAAACCCAGTGGCTTGCTTGAAAGCTAGTGTATAAACTAATACATGACACATTCTATTCTGTAGACTCATTCAAGACGATAACTTGGTTATCTCGAGACAATCACCCCGTTGGGAGAAGATACGAGTGTGAATACTGAACACATGGTGTCGTATTGAGTAAGTACATACGACGTGGTCTATGCAGATATTCTCGAGGGGAATTGCGGAAAGGAAAGTAAATATACATGTAAAAGTTCAAATGGATTCGACTCAAAGCTCATAGTCCACGAGTACCACCCGTCTAACACTTCGAGCAGACCTGACCTTCTTCGTTCCCGTCTCATAGTTGAGATAGTCAGAACAAGGTGCTGTTCCGGGAACTATATGATGCTAGAAGGATGGTGGAGTCCGCTGGTTTGGTTTGATATGAGAGGAATATGTCTCGAATCGGTCCGGCTTTAACTACCGGCGATGCCAGGAGGGAACCAAATTTGGAACCGACCGGTCTCTCCTCGAACTATCGATCGTCATATACCTAGGTAGACATCTTCTCTTGTTGCTTCCAAGTTCTTATCCGTGTAAGCAACACACTTCAACATGTTCAAGGGCTCTACTTGTCACTGAGGCTGAGTAATAATGCAGCACCTGCCCCAGGTGGGTAGCGAGTACACGGTTCTTTATAAGCACACTTGTATCGGGGAGAAGAAAACTTTGCAGGAATGACAAACACTTAAGAATAACCGTGTTGAAAATCATGTAAGATTATGGGTATCAAGTTACTACAGACGATAATCAACCAGCGAAGAGACGATGCTCTGTACTAAGTATAAACGTCGGGACGCAATACACTTTCCATGATGCTTCATAACAGGGCATCCAAGGAGGATATATTTACTTTGTGGTGAGATTATATATTTTTGTGATGAAGCGGGCCACGTATATTAGCCACTGTCCCTCCCAAGAGCCCGTCTGCCCACGCCTGGGCCTTCATGACGGCTTCTCATGAGTGACAGTCTCATCAACATCCATATGCCTTTGACCGGCTAATATCTCAGCTCTGAAATCAGCTCCGGCGAGTTGAGGAAATTGCAACGCTCCCTTATCCTCTCCGCAGCCAGTGCCGGCGACGCATTCGGTCCATCGATGGGCGACAAGCCCTCGTGTGGGCCACCAACAACATATATACTCGTCTGGTTTCCCTCATAAGCCGGCTTGAAGCCCTTGAACGTGTAGTGATGCTGCATGTGCGGCACACCCGTGTGGACGAAGGTGGACCACGATCGAGAGCCCCTGGATTGCAAGGCCCAGTCCGAGTCGAGTGGGTTGAAGGGATAGTCGTTCGTATCGTAGTGGGTCAGGTTGCCAAAGATGTACGCAAACTCGGAGGTGTGCATGGGGCCCAGTCCTGGCCAGCCTATCGAGGCCACGATCGGTTCGAGGATGGTCTGGTTCCAGTCGTACAGGTATACCTGGGCGCCCTTGGCGGCCATGTGTTCGGAGTACCAGATCGGCGGGCAAGTCATGAGGATATCTCTGAATATCCTGGCGGAACGGTAGAACTCTCTCGACAGATTCGCTGACTTGTTGGCAGAAAACTCGTCTGATGGGTACAGCGACACCAATTTCGCCACGTTCTCACTCGACATGGTCGGAATGTAAGTCTGTACAAAGTTGTAGGTGTCGTTCGCAGTCTCGACAAAATTGTCTGCGAAGACAGTCAGGTCGTCATCACACCATCCAATCATCGTGGTGATGTTCGCGAATTTGCCCTGCCTGATGAGCTCAGATGGCGCGGCGGGGAGGAAGTCGCCGTCGACCACGGGTAGCCAGATGTCGCCGATGTTGTTCCCGTAATCCTCCGAGTATGTTGCCAATGATGCGTTGAGGGCGGTGTCGGTGTCGAGAGCCCTCAGACAAGCAATTGTCTCCTCGGAATCGAAGCTCGTCTCGTTGCAGCCGACGTAGTCGATGACGAGCTGCATCGCGTTGATGGTGAAATTGCCCATGATGCCGGGCTCGAGTGCCTGGCTCTGGCAGATGCCCTGGTGGAATGGAACGGGCTTGCTCGCTCCGTATGCCATCATCTGCATGCCCACCGAGAGGCCTGTAAACCGTCAGTATCGTTGTGCATAGTACGCAGGGGTCTAGTGATCGGCATTACCTCCAGAGGACTGGCCCGAGATTGTGATCTTGTCCGGATCGCCCCCGAAGTGCGCTATATTGTCTCGAACCCACTCGATCGCCAACCGCTGGTCCCTTAATCCAGCGTTTTCCGAACCTTCCGACTTCAGGGCATCATTTCGCGCAAACCCAAAGAAGCCCAGGCGATAGTTTATTCCCACGTGGATGATAGGAAGTCCGTTATGTACAGACTCGAGGATCATACCGTCCGGCGTCGTCGTAATCTCGCAGTTCTGTCCCGACCAGAAACTCCCTCCATGGATAAAGAGGAGGACCGGCAGTTTATCCCCTGGAGCAGTCCCGCTTGGCCGTGCCACGTTCAGATGGAGGCAGTCCTCTGAGACGTCGGTGACATCGCTCAGGGTGATTGGTGGTGCGAGACCTGTACCAAGTTGCTGGGGGCAAGCAGGGCCACAAGACGTGGCGTCGATGGTGCTGCCCAGTCTTGGGACATATGGGCGTGGTGGTTTGAAGCGGTGCTCACCGCTGGTATCCTGGCCGTACGGGATGTTGAGGAAGACTTCGATACTGTTCCGACTGAGACCCTTGTAGGTGACATTGGTGGTTCGGTCGACGACAACAGGCGTCGCTATCGTGAAGGCACTGCTCTGGAGCAGCGCCAGGCTGTATGCCAGTATTGATCCCTTCATGTTAAACCCGCTGGAAGATCCAAGAAACAAGACTGCAGAGAGAGACAGGAAGAAGAAAAAGACAGGAAAAGATTAAAAATTAAGATTATCCCAGCACCATAAGTACGGAGTCACCTGGCAAATCTTACGTAAAATTCAAAAGTAGGGATCGTGCCGGCAAACAAAGTGGTGATACCCTCAGGTTAAACCAATCGGGAAATGATCATGTTTGTATCAAAATCCGAATCTAATCAGATTCGTGTTATAAGCCCGAATCTAATCAGATCTTGGTGGACAGCAGGGGGGTGACAGGGGGGCGGCAGTGGGTGGCTAGACCATATTGTGTGGGACTTAACATTACAATACCCATAATCCGTACCACCATCATGGTACCCGTTACGGAGTACGCGACTGAAAAACGGGTTGCCATTGAGTTCTGCTCCGTAAATCGGCATCAAGCGGATTAGGCTTACGCACGACTGTTGATGCAGCAGACAAGGAGCCATCACCATGTGCAGTTCCCCAGTCTCAGTGGAACGGCTCGTGTCGAGAAGTAGCACAACGCCCGGAAAGCTCACTCGATACCAATCGACCTATGTAGTATATGGGTCAGTCAGGAACAAAACTCAGTAAAGTGGGTTGCAGCCGATATGTCGACCCCCCCCCCAACTGGACTTTGGTTCCGAGGGTGCGTGCTTGTCATTCTCGGATTTTGATATCCAACACCAGCTGCTCCAAACCGAGCTACCTGGTATCATGACGAACTGTACTTACTACTGAAGTAGGCAGTAAATGTGTGATTTCCAACATACGATTAGTGATCTGACATCGAGAAGGGATTCGACTGCACATAGTTGGGGCATTTTGGACCATCCATTAATAATCCTCAAAGTCGTGGTACGCGGGGTTACGCTTTGTAAGAAATATGCTGTAGCTCATGCCGAAGGTCCATTGCGTCAACGTCTCGTACGTACTTAAATATATGAACAAACCAAGCAAGGGACGTAAATGAGAATCAACTGATCTCCTTTTTTATACTATCTTGAGTTTATCAAGAGTTCAGAATAAGTGTCCCGTGATATACTCAACAGAGACCAAATATCAACCAAAATTAGTTTCTCGCATTACCTACTTTGAAACTATGGCATCACCTTCGAAATCCTTCTTCGCCGTCGTTGCCGGTGTTGGGGCTGGCACAGGCGGCGCGGTGGTAAGATCAAAACACCAAACTGTTCTCGTTGTCAGACGCTCATACTAAAGATGCCATATAGGCTAAGCGCTTTGCCCAAGCGTACCCGGTAATCCTGCTGGCCCGTCACGAGGAGAGCTTCAAGGACCTCGTAACCGAGATCAACGGCGAAGGTGGCAAGGCCATTGGCATCCCGGCCGACACGAGTGATGCGGCCTCGGTCAAATCAGCATTTGAGGCCATCAAGAAGGAACTTCCCAACTTCAAGCTGGCGGCCGCTGTCTACAACGTTGGTGCGGGCCGGGCGATAAAGCCGTTCCTGGAGCTGAAGAGTGAGGATTTAGACGCCAGTCTCAAGGGGAATGCGTGAGTTCAAGCGATCCTGTCCTGCTTCTGAAACTTGTTGCGAGCCTGACGATCGTCCGCAGACACGGCCTCTTCAACTTCGCGCAGAGCACCTTACCTCTCCTCCTCGAGTCGGTGGATAGCTCACCACACCCACCCTCTCTGATTGTTACGGGCGCAACGGCAAGCCTGCGCGGCAGCGTCAACTTTGCTGATTTCGCCGCTGGCAAGTTCGCCGTCCGGGCTATCAGCCAGTCGCTGGCAAGGGAGTTTGGGCCTAAGGGTGTCCATGTGGCGCATGCTATCATCGATGGCGGTATTGATATTCCCAGGCTGGCGCAGTACAAGTCAAGGTTCAACAACGGAGCTCCTGATGGGATGCTCTCTCCGGATGCGGTGAGTCACCATCTGGCGGAATATGAAACTGAGCATTGGAGTCTGACGTTCGGATCAGATCGCGGACAGTTACTGGCACCTACACACTCAACACCGGTCAGCTTTCACACAGGAGCTGGACATGAGGCCCTACGTCGAGAAGTTTTGAGTAGCACACACGATCCGAACAGTGGTGGCGCATTTCGAAACAGAGTGGTGGGGCGAGACACGATGTACCAGGCGAAGACAATCTCATTCTTGAAAAAGAGCCTGGGGTATATATGCAATTCCCTGACGTCGTCCCATGCCCGCAATAGCCGAGCTGAAGATATACATGATTCTCCATTCAAGTGCGTAGGCAGTGAACTCAATGAGAAAAAAAGTGTACCCTCGGACAGACAGTGCGACCGTCCTCCCCGCCAATCGCGTCGTAAGCTGCGGCTATTTCGATGTGCACCTAAGGTTTGTCGAGAGGTGCGACGCGGTTCATCGGCGGAGCCGGGCAAGCCTGACCCTCCAGCAGCAGTATATTTCTTAACCTGACCCATCCTGCTCTACTCAAGTAGCAGTGCTGGCTTCGGCGTCCGTAGCCTCTGTTGCTTCTTCTGGAGGAGCAGTGTCTTGTGGAGTCTCGCCGTTCGTTGCCGAAGCGCCGTTCTCCTTCGCCAGCCGTTCCTGCTCTTCCTTTTCCCTCAGTGCCTCCGTCTCGTTACGGAGCTTCTCAAGGTTCCAGGCATTCGACTGCTCCTCTGCCTCGTCGGCCTCATCAGCCTCATCTTCGGATTCCATGTCGGAGTCCTCCGTACGCCAGTTGCCAGACTCGAACAGCATACGACCAGTGGCCTCCTTGGCCTTCCTGGCTTGCTCTTCTGCGAGCTTCTTGCTGATCCGCTGCTTCTTCCACTCGGCGAAGCTCTCCGGTGTGACGGGTGTTAGCTTTCCTGTCAGCTTGTGTCTCTCTGATTCCAGGAACTCCTCGAGCGTCAATGTCTTGAGGGGCGACTTGTCCATCAAGGCCTTCTCCGCTGCTCTCTGTTCCTTGGTCTTAAGGACGAATCTGTTTCGGTTGTTAGTGGGATGAGTCCACGAATGCGGAGTCAGGTCAAACTTACCCTGGCGGCAGAGCGTGCTTGTACATGCACTTGTCACCACCGTTGGGACAGGTCCAGAACCAACCATACTTGCCATCCTCGATGGCCTGGATGAAGAATTTGCAGACCTTCTCGGTCGACGTGCGCTGGTTGCCCTTCTTCGACAACACGACAGACCGTAGCTTGGACTCGTCCCAGTCGGCCGACGTCTCCGCCTTCTTTTTCTCCTCCTCGTCCTCTCGTGTGTCTTGGTAGACGTTCTTCTTCTCTGTCTTTCGGTCCATCTCGAGATCGTGAGAGAACTTGCACTTTCTCCCCTTCTCACAGTTGCCCTTCTTGTGGAAGATACACAAGACAGTCTTGGGGTCGACACCGAAGGGAACCTTCTGGATTTGGGCGGGCCTGTTCATGAGCAGCTCGGCTTCCCTCTTAGCATCCTCGGCAGCCTTCTTCTCACGCTCGCGCTGAGCCTTCTCTGCCTCCTTCTTCTTCTGCTCCGCATTTCCTCCTGCCTTCATCTGTGATGTAAGCTGTTGAATCTGCTTCTGGGCGGCGCCACCCTTCTTGTTTTTCATGCCGAAGGTGCGGTCATCGACGGACTTTTGGGCGGTCGGCTTGACCTTGGCCGCGGCCTTGTCATTCTTTTTGGGAGGCATGGCGTCGTTTGGGGGGCGAGACCCGATTCGCTGTATATGAGGATATTCTGTAGGGTTGCGAAATGGCCGGGCTACGGCGTCGGAAGCCTAAGGCGAGGGCGAGGGTGATGATAAAGTTGTAAGTCGTGGTGCGAAAAAGTGGGATGGGGCCGGGTGAGCGAACCACTCCAAATTGAATCCAAAATGTCCAGTGACGCTGTGGGCCCACTTCCTTTTGCTGACATAAGACGACCATGGGGTTGTCGGCACCATGTCGCCGACTCCAACAGCTGTCAAGTAGCTTTGTCGGCGCAAGCTACCTATCAACTTTCCACTCCCTCATCCAAATTAACAATCGCCAACAGTGTGCTCAGGGGTAATTACAGGTGAGAATATACCCAATTTCTTCGTAAAAACTGTTGTAAATGGGATCTAACCAGTCTTGTCACCTCCAGAGCCCCAACACGCCCAGCGCCAACCCTGAACCCGAAAGCCAAACCTACCGACCACAGTCCTTCATTCATTCCTCACCACAATGATCTCAGACGACGATCTTTACAGGCTGGCCCTTTTCCTGGGCTCGGCTGCTATGGTACTGATTGTCGCCTACCACTACGTCGAGATCAATGCCAACGACAATGAGAAAGTAACAACACCGGTGGCTGGAAAGCAAGCGGCGGCACAGAAGTGATGGGATCCCGTATAGTTCAAGCCGGACTACAACACATGGGCTGGGCAACGTGTGGGGATGATGATTGGGAGACACAACACTCGGCATGGATTATATTTGGAGGCGACAAGATAAGGCTCTTGGACGGCCTCGCCCACTGAGATACAGACGCGACCTGAAGGGAGGGAGCATGAAAGGGCGGCGATGATACGATACCAATACCAACTCCACATGGAGTGCGGCAACTACACGCCGCCAATGAGCACTTTTTACACCCTACAAGTTGTTACTCAGTGATATGAATGCCTCAAGATCACACAATATATCTTGGCTCGAAGAGCAACACGGTGTGTGGATGTAGATCTGTACAGATCACATGTGACAACGAATGCCTCAGAATATGTGCTTTGATACGAAGCGACACTAATGCATCTCTCCTTCGATTACTAAAGAAAGGTTTCAAAGTTGCGGCAGCGAACTCGGTTTGAACAGCAAGGTCATATCACCTGTAATATTGGTCGCTTGACTCCTGTTTATTGGAGTGTAAAGGATGAAACCCAAACAACAAACGTCAAATTACGGCTTCAAGTGAACTCAGCGTTGATGCGTCCACCCGGCACCTTCGAGTTTCAGGGTTCGGGTTTCCGGATTGATAGTATGTACGCTCGGGCCCCACTTGACAGTTGCGCCACCACCACGGCCAGTCTAGGCAGGGCCCCCTGCATGCGGCCTGGCGGCCTACCCAGGTGCGTGCTGGTGGCCTGGTCGCGCCTGAACACAGACAACAAAAGGGCGGCCGCCTTCCCTCGTTCCTCTCTTACCTTCCAACCTCAGCCTTTTCATCTCCATTTCACCACATCACCAAAAAGCCAACAACAACCATTCTGCCAACTGAAAGCCTGCTGCCAAATACGATAGGCTTCATCCATACAAAAGACTTTGCCACTTTTATTCTGCCAATCCTTTCTTTACGCAACGCGACAGCTAGCGTAACTGCTACCTGCCTTCTCGTCGCATCACAGCTCGCGCAAAAATAGTCACCGTCATCAACGCGCCAGTATTCGTCCTTCACCGAACTCATAATCGTCATTCGCATACAACTCGCTGAGCGAACACTCTCAAATCAACTTTAATCACGAGTCGCATCCAGTCTTGCGCTCGACAACCGCCAATCCTTACCTCCATATCAACTTGACTTTTCCGCCGCTTCATCACCAACAGTCAATATGTCTGGCAAGGTCGACCAGTCTCTCGACGAGATCATCTCCACCCAGAAGTCTGGAAACCGTCGCTCATCCGCCCGCAAGCCCGCCCGCCCCGCCTCTAAGGCTCCTGTCGGCGGTGTGCACAAGAACACCAAGCCTGCTCGCGGCACCGGCGCCAAGCACGCGCCTGCGAGAGGTGCGAAGAACACTGGAGAGAGCAAGATCATCGTGAGCAACTTGGTAAGGATCGCTCCCGTTTCAGCTCCAATCCCAGTCATCCACTAACGTTTCTTCAGCCCAAGGACGTGTCCGAGAGCCAAATCAAGGTATGTTACCGATGAGGCCACTTCAGCCTTAGGGACTTTTGTCGACACCTTCCATCGCGTATTATATCGACATGATCACGTCTCGTCGGACGGAATGCGGTTATCCTTTCCAAAAGTCCATTTTCCTGGCCCAACCTGAACACTAGTCTCCTTCCTCCCAGCCCAGCGCTTTCTTGTTCGTGCTGCAGCGCTGCGCGAAGAAAGTCGAGCTCCTCGCTTCGTACACGATTAGGACAGCATGCTTGGATTGCCTGGCAAGCATCCAGCAAAGCTTTGTCTGTGGCGAAAAATACGTGGATTAAAGTGTCAGGCTCTGAGTGCCGCTGTGTTGGCTTTCCATCTGTGGCTGGTGACCAAGATGAGATTGCAAATCACCGAATATCCAGCGAGCAAAGCAGTGAGAACCAGCGAGCACGTACTTTCGATTACTGTTGCGGCGATTCTATCCCGACTTCTGGTCGGGAATTTCACTCCTGTATGGTGGCGTTGAGTGGAGGCATTATTGTGGTAGAGGCATCACTCGGTGTGACTATGGCCTCAGTTTCGGAGCATGTCCAGTTGGGAAGCAATTTCAGGGTATTCTCAGTGTCGAGGGTAACAACTCGACTCTGAGGCTGCAGTGCGAGGGTCTGAGATGTCTTGGTGATAGAGACTCTTTTCCCTCGTGCAGTACGTTACCTTGACTGCTGTCCAACCGCGGATGTGAATAGTGGCAGTGGTTTTCGACGGACCCTCCTACTAACGCTCATTGCTTTGCTCGCCACCCTTGTGTATGGACGCGACCATGGAATATCGACGGCGTACTTGACGATCATGAACACCGATACATCGCCTTGCGCAACTCGAAATGTTTTATTCGCATTGATTGCTGACACTCTTTTCTCTCCTGTTCAGGAATACTTCCAGTCTGCTGTCGGTGGTGTCAAGAAGGCGGATATTGTCTACGGTCCTGGCGGTGTTAGCCGCGGAATCGCCAACGTTGTCTTCTTCCAGTCCGACGGCGCAAGGAAGGCTTACCAGAAGCTGAACGGTCTTCTCATCGACAACAGGCCCATCAAGGTAAGTCACAAAGCCAAAGCAGTTGATGAATATATGCTGACTTGACAAAGGTCGAGGTCGTCGTTACAGGAGAGTTGGTTCCCGAGCCTCCTTCTCTGAGCCAGCGTGTGACTCAGCCCAAGTCTCAACCGAAGTCTGCCGCCGCGGACAAGTCTTCTGGCAAGGGCGCAAAGCCCGCTGCTGGCAAGGGAGCCGCAACTAAGAAGGGTCGCGCTGCTCGCCCCAAGAACGCCCGGCCTACCAAGAAGTCGGCTGACGAGCTGGATGCCGAGATGGCAGACTACTTTGATGCCGCCAAGGCCAGTGGTGAGGCTAACGGCGCTGCGGCCGCCGCCACCAACGGCGACGCACCCATGGAGGATGAGATCATGTAAACGATTGGACGAGTGTACGAGTGAGGATGAATTGTGATGCGGACCACTTGGATGGGCGGTTTGTCTGCTTTTGATTTGCGGAGGACATGCGACGCTCTCGGATGATGCACCATAAGTTTGAGTTTTCGGCGGCAGGACAGTCTCGTCTTGAGCTTATTTCATCATCTTTGCTTGTGGAGGATACGCGCCGGATCGGATCGGCATCGCGGTGACCAGATTGGACCTTTCACCTTGCCAAACGGATTCGGATCCAGAGCTACGACGGGTTCTCATTAATTATCGACGAGCCACGCCGCGTTCATAGAATCGTATTATTGACCCGGCAACTTTCGCCTCCGTCCCCTCGATCGATTTTGCTTGGCTCCCGACGTCAAGCCGTCCATTGTGAAACTCTTATTATTATCGTGATCTTCGATCCTTCACATTCGCCTCGCCGTCACCTATACCGGCGCGATGCTATTCAAGCCAAGCCCATCCCCAACACATACACAATGCAGCCGCAACCCACAGGCTTGATGTGCCCTTTTGTTCAAGGTGCTTCTTGGTCCCTACTCGTCTGGCATGTTGCCATGCACCGAACGCCAGTTGCCGCCATCCCCTTCGATGGGCCAAGCGGCGAAGCATGCACCATGGCGGTAGTCTTGAGCAGCCTCAGCGGCGGTGTAGCCTCGAACTCGTGGCTCATCCTTCCTCCTAGCCGTGGTTCTGCTACTACTGCCGCCAGGCTGCCCGGCCGGGAAAGGATCCTTCCATTCGCGAGGCTCCATCGAGATGGTGAAGAAGTCGCCGTTGCGGGGGGTCGGGGCTCCAGTCTGGGCTTGGGCTCGGGCCTTGATCTTCTGCTTCTGGCCCTGACCTGTTGGGGTTGTGGTGATTGTGTTGTAAGGGGGGAAGGCGGTAGGGCGTGGAGTTGACACACCCTTCGAAAACAGGTGGGGTGGTGGTAATGAGCATGGTGCTTGTTTGGCCTGGTCATCTGTAGAATTTCTCTTGCTCTCGGGGCCGCCCACGGTGGCCTGCAGCTTCTGGGAGGTGTGGGAGGGACCGGATGGGGGATTGGCGACGTATCGTTGCTGCTGGGCCCTGCTTCGGTGGACGATACCCATTGCCCTGTGAACCCCTGTCGACAGGAGGGAGCAGAGGCCAGGCATGATAAATCTGAAAAAACTGGTCTATATAAAGAGTTTAGACAACTTAGATAGGATCCAATGGGGTGACATGTAGAAGCTATTTGTCTCTTGGACGCAGTTGGAGCTTATGCGGTGAGAATGAGAATGAGAAGGTTCATGACGAGGTTTAGCTAGGCAGCCCCTTCGGTTATATACATCCCACTCGATATGTTTCTTTTGCCTGAGAAGGCCCCCCTCTTCCAGGCACACAGCAGGAAGGTGGAGGGAGGGGCAGTGATTACCTAGTTGTCTTGTCTCTCTTTAGTACCTAGGTAGCCTACTAAGTAAAGTATAGTGCGCTGGTCATCATCATACATATATACGAGGCCACCAAGTTGTGCAAAACCGTGGCAGAGGTTACGAGATCGATGAATGAATGACCCCTTGCACACGCAGCTACGATGCCGTAGCAACTCGAAACATGCATTGTGTTTCCGGGCCTGTTCCATCTTGGTTTGTTGTTTGGAGAGAGGTCGACATGTGAGAGAAGGTTCCGGAAGATTTTGAGACAAATTCATGAGATTCGCGTAGTATTCGTACAGGTGGGACAAGATTTCGGGAATGAAGATTAGACATGAGACCCAAAACGGCCGTAGCGAGCGATGGGCTCTCTTGGCCGAGGTGTGCCGGAAGAGGCCCCGGGAAGGGACTCAATGGTAGAAAGAACAACAAGGAGGCACAAATGGGGGTAGCACGGACTTGTAAGCTCTGGAAGTCATGGGGCTCATTTGTATTGTGGCATGGCCGATATGTAGGCGCAAAGTTCGCAGATATTTCCTGTGCAACTCGCCGCCTTTCATCTCCAAGCACCAACAATCCTGACCTAACCGTCTGCAACGACGTCCATTTCCTCCCCGGAAGAACCCGATTACCTCATCAGGATGCCGTCGTGACTGGCAAACTCGCGCGAATCAACAGCCTTGGCCGGTGACGCCGATTTAGGCCTTGACCTCCTCGACCTTGTCGTCCTCACCCTCCAGGGCGGGCATGTCATCATCGTCCTCACCCTCCTCATCCTCGTCCTCCAGGTCCTCACCTCCCATGCCGGCAGCGCCGCCGAGCTTGGAGAAGTCGATGCCACCGAAGTCGCCGCCCTCGCCTGTAGATGTTTTGTCAGCTATCAGCTCTCCAAGGGCACACTTAAAGGCTCCTGTCTGTAGAACGCAAGTGAAACAATCTGCGACAGGTTGCTCCAAATGTAACATGATCAAAATCAGGGTGCGCTTAACGTACCGCCCATGCCGCCCATACCACCCATGCCAGGCATGCCGCCTGTGTGTAAGGATTTCATATTAGCAACCGGAATACGGGGCGCGAACGGAGCGCGAACAGGAGCAGGGGTCTCAGGGGCAGTCTTCAAACAGCGCAAACTGCCATCACGACAAGAGAAAAGAAATTACTTACCCATGCCGCCGAACTGCGAGAAGTCCTCCTCGCCAGCCTCGTTCTGCTCGTCCTCATCGACCCACTTGTCGAAGTCGGTCCGGAGGAAGTGCACCTTCTTGGCCTCCTTGAGCAGGCGGGGCCAGTAGGCCTCGTCGAGGTCCTTCTTTTGCAGCTTGAACTCGACGTTCTTGCCGGTGTGGTTGGTCTTGGAGGCCTTGTCGTCGATCTCGGCGAAGAACTCGAGCTCCAGGTGGTAGGTCTTCTTCAGGGTGTCGGAGTGGCCGGTGAAGGTCAGGCCGGTGGGCTTGAGGTCGAGCTTCATGCTGGAGGCGGGCACATCGGGCACGGAGATGGTCAGGTAGATGAAGTTCTTCTCGGGGTCGGTGCTGGAAGAGCGTTGTGCCCAGAGGACTGTGACGGTGCGCCAGTGTCAGTCAGTCAGTCAGTCCATTTCGAGTCCCAATTCCCGGCTGGTTTCGTGTCTGTGTGCTCGTTTGCAACTCTGCGTCATGCGCAATGCGATGGGAGAGGGACTTCACAGCTGCGAGGTGTGCGAGTGGGCGACAGCAAAAAGACTTACCTTCAGGTGTTGCGGTAGTAGTGGCCATTTTGAAGTATGAAGACAGCGGGCGGGAATCAAGTGAATGTCGCGGTCGAAAAGGTGTGTGTAAGTTGTTGTTGAAGGTAGTTGTGGTGGTTTGCGGAAGCTGCAAGTGAAATGCGTTTGCCCAGGAATTTTGAGTGGGGAGTGTGATGTCGTTAGAAGTGGGTTGGGGAGAGCTCTGATGCTGAGGCCACGCGGGGTACACAGTATCAGTATCAGCGGATTATTGATTGAAACCTTGAAACCGAGGATGGATACGACAGGAACCGGATTGTAGAGTTACAATAGAAAATAGTTTCAAATAAGCAGTAAAGTAGTTTGACTTGTATCTTGAGATGTTGGATTGTAAAGGTCACACTCTATATAAAAGATTCTAGAAATCCTATTTAAGATGGGCAGTTATTTGGGTACGAGGCTGGGAGGGGGGTGTGTTCACTGGTAGCACACATTAGAAAGAGGCTCATGGAAATTCCCAGAAGCGCAAAGATTACTGTGCATTCCAAGCAATGACCCCTGCACGCCCTGGAAGCTGACCCTGAACCGGACCCTGACGAAGCTTGCACCTCCACCTTCCGAGGCCCAGCCATAATTAACCCTGCAGGGCTGAGCAAGCGCCATCAGTTAGTAGTGTACGCTGTTCGGAGAAATAGTAGAGTTGTAGTGTAGTGGCCCTGAGCATCCAATGGCACCCAATACTTACTCACATATTGTTGCTTATGCCACTGGGAAATGTTTGCTTTAATAGAGGCTAGAAACTTGTGTTTACTTTTGGATGCCAATGGGTGTGATAGAACTGGTTTGCATACCATTCGCTCTATTTCATTGGCCCCTATTACGAGGCTACCCCAAACGATATGCCTAGTGTTTCGCTCTACATAGTACTATGCACACAGCCTGACGGCCTTGGGTTGGTTGCGGTGCTTCATAGGAAACTCGACCCCAATCCAATTTTCTCGAGTATCTACAAGTGAGAATCAAGAGCGCTCCTAATTGCCTATCTAGGTATTTAGGTATGTTCAAGATGTTTAGGTAAGTGCTACTCGTGCCAACAGTCAGACGGAGACATTCTGTCCGTACACTCTCTAACTTTACGGAAGGCGGGCGCTAGGCAGCCGCATTTGAGCCAGTCGAGACCCAAGCGACTTGCTCACGTAATAATTCCCGTCGTACCTTGACCCACCATCAACTACGTCAACTCCTCCTAACAGTATATGCAGTACCTAAGAATACCTTACTCTCCCCATCGTGCGACTATCGCGTTTCCTAGGACATAATTGTCGCAAGTCCCAACTCCAGGGCATCTCTGGATCCTCCTTCCAGAGTGACCTTTTCAAGATGGAATCACTAAAGGCTCTCTTCGTCAAGCCAGATCCCGCGGCACAAGTAAGTCAGTCCCTCTACTTCCCACATCTTCCCCCCCCCCAGGCTGTCACACCACCACCATCTATTCCCCTCAGGCGCTCGCCACGATAACATATGCTAACATGCCCACGCATCTTTCCAGCTTCGAAAATGTAACGGCCTCCTCCGACAAAACATGCGCAAGCTCGACCGGGACATCGCAGCGGTGAAACAAACCGAGATCAAGACCAAGAACCTCATCATCCAGGCCGACAGGCGCGCGCAGAAGGACCCCGCGCGGCGGAAGCAGGCCGAGAAGGAGGTGCGCGACTTCGCGCGCCTGCTCATCGGCCAGCGCAAGGCGGCCAACCGGCTGGTCACGTCCAAGGCGCAGCTCAGCTCGGTGCAGATGCAGGTCAACGAGGCCTTTGCCGTGCGCAAGATCGAGGGCGCCATCCGGGCCAGCGTGGGCATCATGAAGGACGTCAACACCCTGACGCGGCTGCCCGAGCTGGCCCAGAGCATGAACGAGCTGTCGACGGAGCTGATGAAGGCCGGCATCATCGAGGAGATGGTCGACGAGACCCTCCCCGAGGACGACGAGATGCTCGGCGAGGACGAGGAGGCCGAGGGCGAGGTCGACAAGGTCCTCGGGGAGATACTCAAGGGCAAGATGGACAGGACCGGACAGCTGCCGAGCGCGCCCCCGCAGAGGGTCGAGGAGCCCGCGCAGCCGGCCGCCGCCGTGGAGGACGAGGACGAGGAGGATATGGAGGCTACCATGGACCAGATGAGGAACAGGCTGGAGGCTCTGCGGAGCTAGGTTTGGGTTTTCTGACGGATGCCGGTGGTCTGTTGTTGCTTGAAGCGAGACCGTTGAGTCGGTCGAACCGAGGTCATCTGTATGGAGTACGGCGTTTGGCTGCTGAGGGTGTTTTTGGTCTGTCATATAAACCACAACGTCGCAATTTGGACACGTTCACCCGTGGCGTCAGTCTAGGCGGCAGAACATATATTCAGGAGAGTTTCTGTTTCTTCTTTCTTGACTGCTTCATCAAGTTATTTGAGCATGTGACATCAACGAAGGTGGAGGGTGCCTCTGAGCCATCGCATTGATACAAGCTCGCCATCCATGGGAAATCCGTGGTCAACTAAGCCATGCCTCGTTTCCAACAATACACTAATGCTGTCCCCAGCTTGCACAGTCAACAACACGATGGTCCAAGAAGACTAGGCAGCCATCCTCCCAGCTCCAGGCCTATGAGGGGACATGCCATGAAGATCATGTGGTCTGTTGGCGCAAATGTTAGGTCGTCGTGGTTGTTGAAGACAATAGAACACCTGGGTTCCGTTTACATTCCTCTCCAATAGTTGAGGGGTAGGCCTCACATATACGCTCCTGGCTTCTGATCAGACCACAGTTCGATTTCGACTTGGGGCCGCTGAACATGTCATTATGTTCCCCCTGGTCCTTTTGGCTCATGGACTTGGGTATATTTGAGCATGAAATAGTAATTAGGGAGCGACTACATACTTGAGTAGATACCACTTGCCAAGTACGTAGACGATTGTACCTGTCGAGTGAGGTGGGTGTGGCTGGTTCCAAGGTGTACATTGCGACGATACTTACAGTTCGCTTGCTCCTTTGTTGTGAGACCAAGGACAGTTGCGACCCGCCGTCCAGCTCCCCCAAGTCTATCTTGGTATTCCACCAAAATAATCACGCCCTGCTTCGTCAGCAATACAACACCAGCCTCGCATGCGGCAAATGTCAGCCTTGTTACCAGAAGTATTCCCGGCACTAAGCTATAGCCTCGAAAGACCTGAGACTGGCGCCTAGACCCTCGTGTCTGGAAGGATCTCTTGCATAGATCTACTGGAAGCTCGAGCATTGGCTTGGCCCCCGGGTTCCATTTGTCTTGGAAGGCAATTCAACGGTATGACTTCGACCAAAACAGTTGCTCGCTCAAGCCCGACATATGCATCACATCACTGTCCCACTGGAGACGGCTGCGTGAGGAATGGTCGAGCGCTCTCATATCAGAAAACAAGATCGGGCACTCCGTGTGGGACGCGACATGGCAACTGCCAGTGTTTGGCAACATACGTCTCGAGAGTCCCGTCAGCAAACGCGCCAGTGATCCTCCAATTACGGCCCACCAGATCGCACGGACTTCCGAGCTCAAGGTCGCCTTTCTTCTAAAGGCCAGACACTCAACAGGTCTCCTTCATCCAGGCGATGAGGCACGTCACTATGTCCTCGGCAACAGGCCCCAAGAGATGGCCACTCGTGAACCAGTGGTCAAGCGGTAGTGACCTTCTGGTCCGACCTAGCAGGAGGGACTACAATGTCGGCCATGGCATGACGACAGTACAGTTCTTGAGTCTGCCTGGGCTGCCTCAATTGTGGATCTGGAAGTTAGCCGCCCACGGGGACACAGCGGGCAGACCGGCGCAGCGCCAACACACACACATATACACGTCCATGGAACGTTGTCTTTTTGACTACCAAAAGACCCCTGGGCCCAGGGTTCCCTTTTCGAGAAACACACAGACAGCAGACGGTAGCATCGAATTTATGACAGGCGCAGGACACTTGTTGAAGGATGGCATGGTCGCATGCAACAACGACAGGTTGACAAAGCACGCGGGAGCTCAGTTTCACCGTGTGGTGTGCGGTGAGCTCTCACCTGCGCGGCTAAGTGACGTGGAGACATGTGATGCAGCCTTGGAAAATCTCCCGTCTCGATAACGTGAAAGTTTGGGGAACACTTTGGGAAAAAGTCGTCTGCCATAACAGCAATACGTGCTGTGTTGTAGCTACAAGCGTAGTGGTGGTGCCTGAGAGGCTTAGTTGGTGCCCGAGTCACCAGACAGAGCCTCGGGATGGCCCCTTTCAGGTGGTCGTGGGGGTCAGGTGAGTGAGCCCGACCACACCCCACGGCCAAACACACGACGACGACATCATTGGGGAGATACAACACAATGACAGCCCGGAGGCAGGAGAATAGGTACCCCCAGGATCCAAAGGCGGAGGATGTCCGAGATATTTCCTCCTGCCAGCTCACCTTCAAACGTTACTAAGTACCATTACTCGGCGTGTCACGAAACAGAGTAAATGCTTCTGACATGTGAGGGGGTGGAGGGGAATCCCCTCGTCTAGAGACTAAAAAAAATCAAGAAAACAACAATAACAGCAGCAGCATGAGCATGAATCCTGCCCCCGCGTTGGTCAGCGGGTCCCCGTCACACTGAAACACACTTGAGGATGACTCAACGGAGCAGAGAGAGACGTTGTCTGTCCGTTGCAGGAGCTCCTCCGGCGCACGAGGGACGTCGAAACCCGAGATCCCAATCTTGCCCGAAAAGGAAACCAGACAGTCCACACTACCCACCCCTACGGCGTCATGGAATGGAAATTGGGTGGGAAAAGTTGGAAAGGAAAAACACCGAGAAAATAGTCGAGATGCGACTTTTTTTCAAGATTTCCCGGTATTGGCGCCGGAGCTGGAGGGGAAGAGAGGAGAGAGAGAGGACCCTTGGGGCAGCAGGGCAGAGTCCCTGTCCGTGGAATTGCCGTCCCCACTCCCCCACGATTGAAATCGTCCAGACCCTCCGGGCAGACCCCAGACCCAGGTGAGATGTGGGAACCGCGGTGGGCTGCCTGCTGCTGCTCACTGAGGGCTGCTGCACGGACAGACGGGTCGCTCTCTCTGTCTCTCTCTGGTGGGTACCTAGGTAATGCGCCGGGGGAACGGGGGAGGCTGGAAGGATGGCAGGGGGAGAAGAACAAGGAGAAAAAAATTACCATTCAATGACCTTGATGACGGATTGAGAAAATAAAAAGACGCAACAAAAAAATTGAAGGCATCGCGTCAGCGCGTCCCTGCAGACGCACAAACTAGGTTGTGGAGAAGTTGCATCGCAACAGTTTGATTACAAAGTGGTTACCGCCGGTTTGACGACAGACAGCCTTCTGGAAGCAAATGTTCCAGCTCCCTTTCGTCCGCGCTGATGCTGCTGCCGCCGCCCTCGTAGATTGTATATTGTAGATTGTAGATGTATGTATAGATGTACTTCTACGGGACTACGCTCACATCTTGTCAGCTTTGCTCACGGATGGAGCAACGTCGGCGTTGATCAGTCACCCCATTTCGACGTCGTTGTGGTGCTGGAAGAGCCTTCTTCCAAAGAGACCTTGATGAATCCAATACGGTACTCTGCTTCCCGAGTCCACTGTGGCGTTTGACGGGGTATGAGATCGACGTCGGCAAAGGGTCAAGATGACCTGGGGAAAGTGTTGATTATCGCGGCTGATACCCTCTTTTTTTTTCTCTTTCCTTCCTTATGTCAGGCATGTCTCTTGGGAAAGACCTGAATGACCCTGCCAGGCCTGCCAGCCGGCTGCCCGTGGTGTTATGATAGTCTATATCCCTGGACTCGACAAGACATGATACATGATCAAATCCCATCACATAGCCTGAGGATATTCAGATCTCCACGGCCGCACCCCGGAGGTCTAGATTCCTTTCTTTTTTCTGTTATTCTTTTGCCCTCCATCACCCATTGCCCCCCCCCCCGTCCAACGCGGAAGATCCCAAAGTTGTCTCAGCCCTCCCATATTGAAGGAATCTGGTCTCATCTAGATCGGCGCTCGATTTCGCGGGGTCAACGACCTTGATCGAGCGTTGATCCGCCCGGCCGGCCCCGGTAGCCGGGGGTCCCTTTCCGCTGGATTACCCAGGAGACCCAGAAGACCCAGAAGACCCAGATACCCTGGATCGCTGAATCTGAGACCTTGTCTAGGTAATTAATCGCCTTCTTACAGTGCTGTACACAGATTGGGCATACTGCCAGCCGTTGTATTTTAATTATCCGCGGGTATAACTACACTTAGATCTGTATCTGTCCTTCGGCCGAGCTGCAGGTAGATGGTGTCCATCTCGTCCCCGGATGCTATACCTGAGTCCGGCAGGAGGTACATACATACATACACACATACATACATACCTACCTGGGTAGCTAGCCAGGTGGATACATATACACTTAGATACGGATATCACGGAGAAGTTCGCCCGGGGGGGAAATGAGATGCTGAGAGAAAGATAGGGCGTGCAATGCGCGTATGCCAACAAAGTGTTCTTGCACAGCACAGCTCATCACCGCCCTGCTAGAAGTGACCGGGCTATTATGGTTGTTGGCAGAAGGCAGAAGTCCAGCGCATTTTTGAGGCGCATATCCTCGTTGGTTATTAGGTACCTAAGTAGGTATGCAGCGACAAAACCCTTGGGAAGATGGCAGGCATATGGGCAAAGCAAAGCAAAGGGCCGCAGCAGCAACAGCCCTGAAGGGAAGTCCTCTCCCTCGTTTGGGGGTTTTATTTTCTGACCGCAGTTGCGCCGCTGACCGCCCTGACCGGCCCGGCTACAGATATATGTACGTATGTACGTACCTATGTACCTATGTATTCATGTATATCCCCAGAGGTACTGTTCATATGTTTTATAGTGGGTGGATACCTAGATACTATGGTACCAGATCTTGGGTATCAGTAAGTGGGGGGCTGCATGTATCAATGACAAGCTGAGGGAGCGACATCGCGAACAAATTGGCGAGCATAGTCCGTACGTAGAAGAAGGCTGGTCGCATAACGGCAATATCACATCCGGGGAGGGGACTCACTAATGGAAGGCGAGAAGAGGAAGGAATATTCGTCTCGATGGTGGAATTCCAAGTTTGGGATTGTTGTCGCGAAACGTCGCATCTCATTGCGCCTGGCCGCCCGGATTCCCGCCAAACGGTGAGGTCGTTGGCTGAGGTGAGAAGCTGGGGAAACATCTGGAGGTTGCACGAGTGGTGAGAAACAAGATCCCATCCGAAGACGGCGTGGATGGCGATGATTGATGTGACTCTTTGAGTGGTTGGGGCGGCAGATTTCAGGATTGCCGGATGGCTTGCTTCGATACAATGTATGACTGCATCCCGCCTTACATACATACAGACATACATACATACATACACACATATTGACAATATACTGGTACCGTACCTAGGGACTAATAATATAATGATATCTCGTAGCACAGGCATACAGTCGGTGAGTTTTGTCATTCCCTCCCCAACATTGGAAATCTGACTCATTCGCCAACTTTAACCTAACCTTGAAGGGTCACACAAGGAAAGGCTCGCCTTTTCCAACTTCCCCAGGAAACTTTGATTAGAAATGACGGCACAGCAAGAGATCGTGGGATCGTGGGATCGTGGGGGGAAGAGGGGGGGAGGAGGGAGAAGGGCGGCGAGGCGATCACCGTACCGTACCACGTTGTAGACATGGATCACACACACATGCTGACAATTCAACCTGCCAAGTTGGAAAAGGTCTTAGATTTGTACTTACACACTCACTCCTGCGTAAATTGGCAGGTGGTAGGACAAACACACTCTCAGCTATCTACCAAATCGCCATTCAATCTAAAATTCATCCTCGAATCGTCTTGCAGCCGAGGGTCATTATTCGATACGGCCGGCCGAAAGCTGAGAATACGAGACCATATGGCGACGCGATGATGGCATATTCTTTTATTTTTAATTATTCGTTTTCTTGTCGCCGGTCCTGTCCAACCAAGATACAAGATGCTATGTGTGCATGGTACATGGCTGAGCAGGCAAAACAGGCCTACCGGGTAATGTACATGGTAGGGTCAAAACTCGAGACTATTGAAAGGCTTTTTCAGCATCGTCAGGAGAAATCCAGCGCCTGAAGGTTGCGATTTGCTGTACACAACTCGGTCTGCAGCCAACCACACAGCTTTGTGTCGTCTCTTTGCTTTGCTTGGGTCTTTTTTGACACAAAAAGACAGGGTCGGTGTTTTACCTTGGAAATCCTGCTCTTGTTTAGCTGCCAACCCTTTT
>LKEA01000028.1:181944-267627 GCA_003795315.1 Cytospora schulzeri | reverse complement strand
CGATGTTGATGGTCTAATAGAGCTGTTCAAGACGGCTCATCGATACGTACTTTGTGAAGGGCACGCGGGGACGACGGGCCGGCGACGCGTTGGCGATATTATCGACACAAACAAAAAGGAGTCTGAAGTTCCGCCTTGCTCAATGCAAATCTCCTGAAAATCTGCTAAGTGACGCCTTGTTTGATGATGAGATCAAGAACGTAACGTTGGTACTGAATATGATGGCTACTGCTCCATTACACTTGAGAGACTTCATTCCCCAATCAGGACACTCGCCCTGAACTGAAGTCTCCCATTCGCTCCATGTTCGCAAATCTGATGACAGGCCACTCAGGCATTGGGAAGTTAATCTAAATGGAGCTGGGAATGGGGAAGATGGAGGGTCGTATGATATTTACTGCTGAACGATGGCTTAGCTGAATGGAGCCCAGGTCGTTGGGGAAAGGTGACGGGACCGCAGTGAGTGTGATATGTGGCCGGAGTTTCTTAATTAATCTGCTCCAAGTCGTCATTCCCAAATCACCGACGTCTAATTCCTTGTCTGTACCCCTGGGAAGTTTCTCGAGTCCTTGCAATGATAGAGTAGTCGCGGAATGCGTGCGCCCTCGATGTCGCAGCTGGGAGCACCGCGTTAGATGCAACATCGACGTGCGGCCACGTCTTAGAGGTCGTTTTCTAGCTTCGCGACCTCAAGCCGTTGGCCGAAACATCGGGTAGCCAGCAGATATCACCCCCTTTCGCCCCTGCAGGATGGATCGATTTTCTTTGCCATTGGCAAATCAGAGGGGATTCCAAATGACGAGTAGGGTCCAGACCAGGAGGAGCCCACCAGCCACTCGTCAACCCACAAGCCTCGTGCTGCAAGATATTGCGGGGTGACGAACTGCGATACGTCCGAAAGGGTAAATTGTGGCGTCCAATATTAAAGTGTCGTCACATAGCAAAGGCTCCAATTTTAACGGAGTACTCGACCCGATGTGAAAGTCGAGTTTTCCGTTCCCAAAGATTGTGATACGGAAGCGTACCCGAGCTTGCACGCTTGCCGATCCCATGCTGAGCAACCCAGATATCAAGCGCGGCTGCGAGGTGCAGTCTGATGAAAACCTGAGATGTGACCAAAATCCAGTGGCTCTCTTTGGACCATGGCTCGGGCATTGCCGCAGTATGCTGTATCGACGGAGTGAAGAAGAAGGGTTCGGTGACTTCCATCCCGGCCCATCAAGGCGCGCGCAGTACTGTAGAGCTATCATCAACCCGGAAGGTGAGGTTCAAAGTTCAACGGGGTCATCCTGGCTGGTCCAAGTGTCGACGCACCTCGGGAAACTCTTGCAACCCTGCGAGTGAACGTTGCTGATCGCCGTGGTAGGAAGTCTTGGTATTGCCAGGGCCCGCTATCAAAGAATGCATCTTGTATTGCGGCTAAGAAGGGTAGACCCCTTTGCCATGATTGGTACTGTAAACGTCTTCTCAAGAAGGCTGGTTTGGTTCGAAGAATTCCTCGGCTTAGAGAGCATGATTTCGACACCAAGTCGCACGTAGCAGCATTACCCATAAGCGCACCAAGTCCTCGAATACTGAGGTTCTCTGTCGATGACTGGGGCCCTGGTCAACTTTCTGTACGACATGACTCCATGCCGCGCGCCCCGCCTCCTAACTGGAGGGAGACAAGGTTAGATGCCTCAAATTACCGGGACAGATGCACGCATCTGCAGGCCGTTCGGTCCCGGAATGAACTCCCTAATAAGCCGAAGCGAGACAGAGTTGACAAGAGAGAGCCTAGATGGTTTCCCGATGCTTCCCATGCCAGGAGCCATGCAGATCTGGTTTTTGTCATGGACGCTTTCGAGGCTTCTGATGCCTCATCGTTGCGTGTAAGAACCATATCGCCTCGTGTAAACAAGAAGCAGACAAGAGCATCAGAACTGTCAAGGAATCTTGTTGGGTTTCCAAGGCCTGTTGCTGGTGCATTTCTTCGATGTGTCCGCCCACAGTGGTGTCGCTAGACGCTGACCTTACATACGCCACGATTCAATCTGTGCATCCGCACCCAAGCCAGGCCAGGTCATGGGTTTCTAGAACTCATCGAACAGCATACGAGCTGCAAGGCACAAGTGCTGGTAGTGAGGCTAGTGTGATGGACTGGATATCTCTGCTGGAAAAGATTTAGCCCGAACTCGCCAGCAATGAGACGTGTTAGCCATATGCGTGGGGTGAAGAGCGAAGGTTACAGTGCTTCATGCCGTGATACATGGTGCCACTTTGGGGCCCGAAGGAGTTTGGCTCTGAATGCGGCTGCCCGGGCAGTTGCTGACCGACTTCATCTTGATGCAAGCACTCTATGTCGTGACACCACCACGGCTTGTAGTGGAAGAGGTTGAAAATAGCTTCACCTGGCAGCGGCGGGGTACTAGCTAGCGTCCCCGGCTTCTGCAGAGCAAACCGACGAGGTAGTAATGCATGAAGCAAGTCCGAGGTACGAGACGAAAAAATGAAAGGTATTCAATCCATTTTTCTTTGCCGTTTCTACAACGGTCTGCTGGCCGGGATGTCGATGCCGGGCACAGCAAGCCTGCATGGACGGACTATCGCCCCTTTGAGACATATTGCATGGTGTTGAAGCTAAGGTGTGGCCCATGGAAAGTTAATGGGGAGGCGATGGCGCAATTGATAAAGGAGATACCCATGGATGCAAGTCAGAGTGGTTCATTCACGGTATCCGGGCTCGGCTCCGCAATTGACCTCTGAAGCGTCCGCGACGAGAACGAGCCGTAGCCTCACGACGACTTGAAGCTTGTCTGCAGGCGCTTGGCCGAACCCACTAACGACAAAACCGTTGGGCAACCGGCGCGGACACCGGAGGACAGACCCAGAGGACTTGCAAATAGCTGGGGATGAAAATCAATCTGGATCATTCATCACCGTCGGCATAGGGTCCACGCTTGGGCAGCAACCATGAGGGTGGGCGATCTTGTCAAAAGCGGTAATGGTGTCGTGTGGTTGCATGGCAGGGCGAGGTGTGCCTCACACTGCTTGTTGATCTGATTCAAACTGACAAGTGTGGGTTGCGTGTCTGCGTGTCTGCGTATCCACGCCTGTGTATCCATGTCGCGATCTGACATTACCAATGTTTCAATCTTTCAGCATTTTTTTTTTTGGTTCATCATGTTTCGACATGTGCAGAGATAGAGGCCGCGATAACAACAGCCCAATAATATCACGGAGTAACGGTTCAATGGTGCTATTACTCAGTCGCAACGGATAGAACTGACACCGAGGCGGTGGCGGCGGCATGTTGAGATCTCATTCTCTTTGGTGATGGGCCATTCTCGATGTTGAGCAGCCAGTCCGTTCTGGGTATCTACGCCCGTTGAAAGTTTAAGACCCGGTCGTGGCAGGTCTCTTCCGTGCTTGTTGTTGGCTGTGGAAGCTGTGCAGGCATACCACTGGATGCAATCTAATCTGTGCCATGGGCATATAGGCTCGGCAGCCAGAGAACTACTCGGCACACCGGATAGTCACCTTGTGTGTACAGATTAGTGTAGATATTGGGATAGTAGTAGTGTACATAGGAATCGTCGATTGGAAGTGCACAGTACTGACAATACTGTCGAAGTTCCCACCGCTTGACCGGTCACGGCCACGATAAGTCACGGGACGTGATGGGCTCTGATTGCAAGTGATGATCGAGCTGAGCATGTTGCCGCTGGGCGAGGATCCCACATGCCCAAAAGTCACGAGGGAACATGGAGGATGGAGGCTCCCTAGCGGCGTCGAGCACATGACCAGACACGGCAGAGAGCATCACAATGGCATGTTGACGAGTCGGGTTCGATTCAAAGTCATCGAAATCATCGAAGTCATCGAGGTCGCAAGGATTCCGGTCTTCGGCGAGTGATTGATCCAAGCAAGCAGCAAGCAGCAAGCAAGCAAGTACCAGGACAAGGTCAAGGTGCAGCGACTCGGTGATTCAGAAGGATAGCCAAGCACTCCGAGTAGACGAGCCGAAATGAAAATTGTCCGTGGCTTGTCCATACTGATGATCAATGATGGGTGACGAGGGAAGCGAACAATGGGCTTCTGGATGGTGATATGGTGATAATGATGATGATAGGACAAAACGGAGGAGAAGTCGAGCAAGGCGTGGGCGGGGATGTGAAAATACAGGGGAGGCCTGGTCAATAACGGCGCGTCGATTGTGATCAAAAGGCGTCTTCTGGTTCTGATTGGCAAGTCGTCACATATTAGCCCCACCTGCCCTGCAGAGAGACGAGCTTCGGCGGCTAAGCTCCCGGCCACTAGGGAAGCTCCTCTCCAACATTTCTTCCTTCCCCCCACTGCAGGTCTGGATGCACCCCAAGACTTCTGCCCAGGTGTCTCGTACCCTCTACAAGACTACTGGACATTACTGGGCCACTGGGCCACTGGCCCCCAGAGGTGCCCCCAAGAACACCTGCGCACATGTGGCAGTGGCTGCGACAATGACAACATCAAAAGTGAGGCGACAATGATAGATCCATGGGTGCCTGGCTCTTCAGCTTTCTCCTCTCTGGGCCTCACCGTCACAACCAGCGGCGGCAGAGTCATGACCTTGCCATCCTGTCATGATATCAGTCTTGTCTTTTTCTTTACCGTCTTGTCCGTATAAGACGAAGTCAAGGGTCCTGCCGGCGCAAGCACAGTGGACCCCGCCAATAGCAAGCCGGAGCACGACCGGAAGCGGTACCAAAGAGGTCGATGTTGGGCAATCCATGTAAGGTACGGATGGCGAAACACACTGTACAACGCGATCATGTACAGAGTACCTACGGACCCAGCCTACAGTGCTCGCATATTACATGAAAGACCCAGCACCGCCATAAGTACTGTATACCAGATATATATATTGGAGGCCACCAACCTTGGAATATGCACACAAACATGGACAACGTTCTGAGCAATGCCTGCGGCCATCGTCCGTCCTTTAGGCCTCAACAAGCCATGGCGAGAGGATAACAACTGGCCAACGATAGAAGTCATATGGTGGCTTTGATGAGAAGAAAGAAATGTGAACAGAACATTTTGTCCTGTTCAATTGGCCTGGGAGATGATCATCATACATCGGTACTATGGTATGTGGTAGCAATAGGCCAGTAGGCCAGAGAAGATGCAGCACAAGTGGAGGCCAATTACTACGGTAGGTAGGTATATGCACGTATGGCACATGCCTACCACTGGTAGCCCGTGGACCTCCTCTTGGTACCATGTACATCCAGCACGATCCAGGCCAACCAGGATGGGAGCTACTGCATCTCCATCCATCAGAGTCACCAGCTTTTTCCTCTTTTTGATACTCCTCTTCCCTGGCTTCGGCATGCTGTGGCCTGTGTGGCTTCCATCCAGCCATCCAGCCATCCACAGAGCCCTCATAGGCCCATCACAATCCTTGCAAAAAACTGCTGGGGTGGTTTCTGGCTTCTCCGTCTCCATGCAGTGCTAGGCCTCCTCAGATGAGCCGGTCCGTACATGTACCCGCTTGATATTCACCTCCGCTTCTCTATACGCTACTTTTCAAGGGCACGAGAGCTCTAATTTTGTATGCCTTCTCGGATCGGCCATTGACAGGCCAGGCCTTGTCGCTCTAGGCGCTGAACTCTCAAACTTATTGCCATCCCAGCCCACACACCTCTCCGACTGTTCCTGATGTGTCTTCCCTCCCCCTCCCTCATGCTTTTTTGCACCTTTTGCCCTTGTTTTGCAACTCTTGCATTCTTGCGACTCAGACCTGGACGAGACATTCTCATCAGCGAGTAAAGCAAGAAAGCTTGTCGCGAACAAACCAAGCGCCTGACGCTCGAGAGATCTGGCGAACCTTGAATCCTGCCGCTCCCGCCCACAAGGCGGGTAAACCTATCACCAGGGAATCGTTGCCGCTCACTTACATATCTCCTGCGTCTTAACAACCGTTTAATATCGCAGGCCGTGCGACTTGAGTCTTGCTGTACCTGACATAACCTCACGCCCCCCGCCTTCCTGTCCCATTCACCATCGGTCCTTTTTCTTCTTCTTCGCTTTCCTCTTTTTTGCCATTTACACCCCCGAGATCGACGTCCAGAGGGAGAAAAAGGAAAGCGCCCACGCCACACCGCGCAGCACAAGTATCCCCTAGGTACAACAGCCGTACTTTCTTGGGCAGCTCCTCACCGCGTGCCATATATTGGGGGACTCGGCATATCTGAGACAACCGAACGTGGAGGACGGACTCGTCCGGGAACGGACAGCTGGTTGTTCCATGTGATGATCCAAGGTCCTACCGTGTAGCCTCACCGCCCGACTTTGGTTCGTTGCAACACTCGGAGGGCATTCTTTCCCTACCGCCTGGTATGTGAGACACCTCTTGTGCGCCCCGTATTCCGTCAGTCTTCGAGAAACCCGGGTCGCGTGCAAACTCTCCCCGAAGGAGGGGAAAGCACCTGCCTCATGCAACCTTCCGACTAACTGTCACATAAGATTGTAAGCGAAGCATATCATGTCCGGCATGGCCACCTCAGCGAGGCCGTCGAGAGGCCATTCGACTTCGACCCCACTATCCTCGAGGAGTAAAGGGACAGCCATGGAGGATTTCAAGATGTCGCCAAACACGATACTCCGATACTTCGACCCGACCGCGGCGACGGCTTCCATGTTTCTCTATGCCCAGGGCAACTCGGTTGTGTGCTGCCACCATGACACACTGACCATAGAGCGAAGGTTCTCCCGCCACTCCGAAGAAGTACAGATCCTGGCTGTCGACAACCAAAGCGAACTGGGAGCTGGGAGGCTGGTGGTCAGTTACGATGCAGGTCAAACGGCGATAGTATGGGATATTATGTCGGGAGAGGAAGTGGCCCGTTTTGCGTCGTATGAGCATTTGACCGTTGCCGCCTGGATGAGGAATGGCAATGTTGCTTTTGGTAAGTGGCGGTTACTGAGCGAGGCTCGCTGACCCTGGAGAGTCCGGCTAACAGCAATGACACAGGTAATACCCAAGGCAACATTATCCTCTTTGAGCCGACGACATCGGAGCACATTTCCGCCAGGACAATCGATCAAATAGCCGTGACAGCATTGGCACCATCGGCAGATTGTCGAACATTTGCGATTGGGTTAGTGACCTACCAGCTGTCCCTGAAGGAGATGTTTGTGCTAACCGTGACGCAGATACCAAAACGGTTCCCTGCTCGTCGCAACTTTGCAGCCAAGATTTACGATTTTGCACAATTTGACAACATCCAGAGGCCCCTCACCAATTGTCTCACTAAGTTGGCATGCATCGTCGTCCCGGCAAAAGTCTGACATGCTCGCAGTCCAGACCAACGATGGGGATTCGAGGGTCTGGAGCGTATCCAAGGCGTACAATAGTGCGGATCCTGCGAAGGTCGTACGTATCCTCAGGAAATCCGAGAACTATCTAACTGGGCCCAATTGGATGGGCTGGTCAAAGAACGGGAGAATCATCCAACACACAGAATCGTGAGTCAACCGAAGCCCCGATCTCGCCTCTCGCTGTGGACAAGGCTGACATTATTTCAACAAAAGCGAGACACTATCTTGGGACGTGCGAACCAAACATGTCACATATGATAAGATACCGACGTTGGAGCATATCAAGGGGCTGGCGGTCTACGGACCCGGGGCCAGTCTCTTTACACTGGGAGCCAACAACACCGTCCAGCAGTTCGACCTCAACGCTCCTGCCATGATGGTTGCTAACGTTCAGCATCCTGCCAATTTACTTCCTCCATCCCCACCAGTTTCCATTGAGGAGCAGGAGAAAGGAGCAGCCACCGCCTCCGACTCTGAGATGGGCTCCATTCAGATTAGTGCAGATATATCCGAAAGCGACGATGACCCTGCCCCTCCAATGGCTAGAATTGCCAGAGCAGGGGAGATGCATCTGTCTTCTGACGAGGACCATTATAGAACGGCAAGCCCGGCATCTAGCCAAAGTGGTGTTTCCGACATGTCCTCGACTAGCTCACGAACCCCGGGTCGCTACCAAGGATCAACTCGATCACGTGGTCTGACCGAGAACACTTATATTTCTGCTGGGTCTTCCATCCAGTCATCGGCATTTCCTCAGGATCAGAGGTATGCGCGGGAGAGCTCATCATACTCGACCAGCAGCCTCAGCTCAATCTCCATGGGCTCATCAACCAGCCGTTCCCGACATAGGCCTTCTCGCTTGCGACACGAGGTCCCACGAAGCCCTGAGGATTCTAAAGTTGCGGACCTGTTCAAGTTCACCCGCAGTCGTCTTAGCGATGTACCATACAAGCGATCACCAATGGTCGACAACAAATGCCTGACAAACGATGACCTCAGACGGCACATGCTCTGCACGATCTTTGGATGGACGAAGGAGGCTGAAGATTTGGTGCGGGATGAAATAAGCCGACACCCACAAGGGTCGCCCGGTCGAATCCTCCTTTCGAAATGGCTGGGAGATATCGACCCGGACATCATGGCAACGAGCTCTGAAAATATGACCTCTTCGGACTGGATGCTTTTGGCGCTAAGTGGCATTGGCGGTACGGCAGCTCAACACAAGCTGGGACTGGCATATGTCCAGCGCCTTCTCGAGAATGGCGATATTCACTCGGCGGTGACCATCATGATCGGCATGGGGGACCAGACAGATGCGATTGAAGTCTATATATCTCACAAGAAGTATCTTGAGGCCTTGATCTTGACCTGCATCTACTTCCCGGCTGTGTGGGAGCGACAAGCACAAATTGTCAAGAAATGGGGAGAATGGGCAGTTCAGCATGGGCATCAACAGCTGGCAATTCGATGGTGAGTTCGAGGAATCTGAAGACTCGAGTGACGTGTTTTACTGACAATATTCTCAGCTTTGCCTGCTCTGGCAAGGAGTCCGACGAGCCCTGGTCTTCGCCCTCTGCGCAGCAGGTCACGTTCCAGAGCATTAACACAGCCATGAACCCCAGCATCCCCGAAGTCCTCAGTCCTCCGCTGTCACCTCCTGGTATTAACCGTGGTCCCCAGCGAAGTATAGCGAAGACGTCTGCACTGAAGCTCATCACCTCATTTGGTGATCAAAACACGAAGTCCAAATTCTTCTCATCCAACGATGGCGGTCAAACACCCATCGCCGCCGGTGTTACTCCCATTGCCGAGTCGGCCATTTCCCCGAGAGGCGAGGATATGACTACCGCCTTCCTCAGGCCGTCAAACCGCAGCACGTTCAACACTCCGACAACAGCACGCTCCCAGACAAGCACTTATGGCCGCGGACGACTTCCTTCCATTGGAGAGATGCCAAGCGATGCCAACCTGCGCAATACTTCGCGAAGGCCCAGCACACAGCGTTCCACGGGTATTGATACCCTCACCCCGCCCACCGACTCTCCCGCCAAGCCTACTCACAAATCCAAGAACTCATTAGAGGATAGAAACCTCTACATGGGCCTATCGCTGGATAGGGCTGCCACGGCTAGCCCATCGATGATGAGGACTTCTCATCGCACCAAGGAGGCTCCCCCACCTTCTCCATCCCCTGAATCCTTGGCAGCGCTTATGCAAAATGGTCGGAGGAGCCGCAATGGGCCTCGCGAGCGCATCCCTACTGGTATCGAACTGCAGCTTCAGTCCCTCAATGCAGGTGCCAGTGACGTGGCATCTCCGGAGCAGTCAGTCGCGTCGTCTACTCGTTTCCATTGGCCTAGCAGGCGCCGTGGTCCGGGATCGATCGCCAGTTCTGCTACGTCAGCTTCCGCTGTCTCCAGTGTTGCCAGGTCTGCTCACCGTGGTAACCAAGGAGGAAAGAGCCTCGACGACTACATCAACAGCTTGGAAGCAGCCAAGGTTCGTTCGCGCGCTGGCAGCAGGGAAGGACGCAATACAACCCGTGCAAGTAGCGGGACGCGAAAGGGTGACTCCAGAGAGCGATCTGGTGATCGTGGCCGCACTGAGTCTCGAGGATACACTCCCAGAGCTGGCAAACGATCTCCCACGTCCCCAGTCCCCATGTCCCCAGAGGATCTGCTGAATTTGAGCACCCCCAAATATAACGAGGCCAGGTATGATGGACAAGGCCGTGAGTTCGAGGAGCCTAACACTGGGCGCAAGGCCAGCACTGTCCGCGCTTCATCCAGAAGCAGGCCTCGTCGGGGCTCGAGCCGACCTCCCCCTCTCGACTTTGCCCGTGGGCGTAGCAATGACCGACAGGGTTCGGCGCCTCGTTCTCCATCGTCGCCTGTTCCCATGTCAGCTGGAGCACAGCATTACTACGGTTCCGAAGACGAAGAGGACTACAGAAGGGCCAAGGAGGATCAAGCCAGATTCCGCAGCAGGAAGACTCAATCACGTGGCGGAAGCAAGTCTCGTGAGCCGTCTCCCGGCTTGTTCATGGCTCGGGAGACCTCGAAGCCTAGAGAGTCCGCAGAGACTAGATCTCGGACTCCACGCGTTGAATTTGCCGTTCAAGGACACGCCGGAGACTTGAGGACCATCAAAGACGAGCGCCAGCTCAAGAAGGAAGCCGCAGCTCGCGAGCTTGAAGAACGTCGCAAGTCCCTTGCGAAGCGTCCGTTGGCTCCTCCAATTCCTCATCCTGATCAGTTCTCCCCCGCCTTCGCTGGCATGAGCATCTCCCGAGCGCCAACTGCCTTCGAACTTCCCAGCACCACATTCGTCCAGCCCAAGGAGCTGCCGCCTCGAAGCCACACCGCCGAGCCAGAGAAGAGGAGCATGTACGCGCAGCAGCCTAGTCGTCCATTTATCGGACTGCCGGCCACTCCCAAAGCGATGCGCCTGGTCATGGACAGCCAGAGAGAAAAGAGCCCCGAGGAACCAGTCCCACCTATTCCTCTGACGTTTGCTCAGGCTGAATCGCCTATCTCGCAACAGGGGTCTCGACAGAACTCTCCGCAGGAGAGCAACCCACCACCACCACCGCCTCCTCCTCCTCCTGCAGCTGCTGATTCACTCACCTTGCTGCCCTCTACCGTCTACCAGCCTCCGTCCCGGCCGACCATTCAGCGCTGCATGTCCGCGCCGCCTGAGGAGCCAGTGGTACCGCGGGCACTCCAAGGCGATGGAAACTCGACTCAAAGCAGGCTCGCCAGGGGTCAGTCCCTCAGGAAGCTGAGTACTCCTGACGCGAACTCGTCCAAGTACAACCGTACCATTGACAGGGTTATGGACGACAACTATGTAGGCAGACAATCCCGTCGCCCCTCTAATGCGGATCAAATCCCACCTCCACCTCCGCCACCTCCCTTCCTGAAGGAGCTTCAGCACTTGGCTATCCCGCCGCCACCACCCCCGGCGCCTCTACCTTTCGCGCACGGAGGAAAGCCGCCCGTCGTATACGGCGGCAAGACTTCGGGAACCATCGAGGTCGTCATGGACAACGACGACCAGAACTCCCAGCCCGAATACGGCCACAGCGTCCAGCCCCTCTCCGAGACGACGGTCCCCGTCATCGCGCCGCCCAACCCTCGTGGCCACAACCGCGGCCGGAGCAGCATCGACAACAGCATCGCTGGGCGCATCTCCCGGGCCACGGAGCGCATGAGGAGCGCGAGCCGGAGCCGCAACAACTCGAGCGTTGTGAGCCGGACCAAGTCGCCGGTCGAGATGCCGTACGAGAGTGTCCATGCCCCCAAGGGCCCGCCGGTCAGCTTCCACAACCGCGAGTTGATGTCGCCCATCGACGGCAAGACGATGAGGGAGGAGTTTGATCTGAGCCAGAAGATGATCTAAACTCCGGGGCTAGATTCGTCGAGTTTTTTTGTTCTTGTTTTATATTATGTTATGTCATGTCATGTCATGTTTTGTATTTGGTTTTGGTTGTCCCCATTGATTGGTTGGCTTCTGTTCTGGCATCTTTCGCTTCTGTGCATGGCGGCTGGCGTCCTGCTTTGATTTGATTCAGCGCATTTGATACCAGATCCTCGATGACGGAGCCAACGAGTTGGCCCCCAGAGATCAAAAATCAAAAACCACTCACACGAGCTTTATTTTGATTTCTTGAGCTCTACTCTCGCATATTCTCAGGGCAACAGTCTTGTACATTTTCTCCATCATTCACTCAGATACCTACCTACCTTTTTCTATTCGTACCCTGCATTTTTTTTTTTCAAAAGCTTCTTATTTTCACACCATTTTCCAAACTTTGAAGAATATCCCTTGGCTCTTGAGCCTTACGATGTGATGACCGATGGCCAGTAGCCTAAAGGAAGGAAAGGAAGGAAGGAAGGACAGAAGGAGGGAAATATGGACAGGCGAATCCTGTTGTATTGTTATTTCTTTTCGAACCCTTCTTTATGATGATGACCGCGTGGGAGGAAAACAGGGGAAAAAGAAGAAGCAGATGACGGCAACATGAACAGAAGATATACAGATGGCCCCGGCACAGAAAAAAACAAACAAGCCCAAAAGTCCACCATCAAAAAGTCGGCTTGGGTTGAACATCTATAATTCTGCCTCACGGCGTCTTGTTTCGACACATTATTTATATCCTTGGACGTTGTTCACGCCGCTCCGTTTCTTTTCATGCCGCAGGAAGAGTGGGTGTAGTAGGTAGTGGCAGTGGAGGAGAGGATGAGTGGTTGGGGGAAGAAGGAGAGGGAGAAGAATAATTAGCATTAGGTAGTTTAGTTAGTTCAGGGCGGTATAAAATACACGATCTTTTTTCATTATGATCTTGCAGTATGTCGATACAGTAAGTAGAAGTGTTTAGTGACATGGTCTGTTTGCTTTAACTGGGATAAAAAGTGTGAGTTTGCCGATGTTCGAACCCTCGACCTTTACAGTTTTGTCAGCTACAGCGGTTCATCACTGTAGCTGCCCCCTGAAGGCCATGAAGCTTCAGCACCTCCAAAGAACAGGCAGAATGAATGCTTTGTTGATTGACAACAATCAGAACCAAGAAAGAATCAAGAGAAGATATATCAATAAAACAAAAAGACAAAAAGGAAGTAGTTGACATCCCCATCTCTCCTCTCTACCCCAAGCCCATGACAGTGTGATCCAGCACGCCGAAATGCAGTGAAGACGCCCCTGCAGAGTGAAGCCTCCCTGAGGCATCGTCTTCGCGGCTTCGGGCCACAGCACAGCATCGCTGGTTACCCAAGCGAGTGGGTGGCCACTGCAGCACTCGCGCTGGGCACCGTCGTGGGGTTCTTATGGAAATGGAATAGTGGGGTGAGAATATTGTGAGCCTCCGTACCAAATAGGCCATTACAGCCGTTAAAATGACTCTAGAGTAGTCTTATATTACCCCAACAATTCCCCCCGCCACTTACCCTAACGGCGCCATGACGTCCGCGTCGTCCTATTGCTTGCCCGTTTCCAAGCTCAATTCCCACAACGCGACCGATGTTGCTTCCTTGCTCCATTCGCTTGCATTGAATTGGAAGCGACATAGAGGGACAGCCCCGTTCCTGTCGATCGCTTCAGGGGAAACATTCTTTTCAAACTCAAGATGGGAGATTCATGATATGTTCTGCGCGCTCGCAAAGAAACGGCCAACAAGAAATTCCCATAAAGCCCAAGCTGCGTTCGCGCCCCGGGCTCGCGATAGCTTCAAACAAGACGCCCCAAACCAGGGAGCTTCCCCCAAAAGCGCGCGACGACGACGACAACACCACCACCACCATGCTCACCACCGCGCCGCACCTCCACGTGCGCCGCCCGTCCCCCACGACAGCCAAGTTCACCGTGTCGACGTGTCCCCCTTCGACCCTGTCACTGCGTGTCCTCCTCGCCATCGTCTTCCTGTTGCGCATCCTCCTCAGTCTCTCCGTGCTATTGCTCCTGTACTCGGCATGGACGCTCTCGCCGTACTACCGCCAGGCACATGCCACGAACATTGCGACCGCCACGCCGACGGCAACAAGCGTCATGACTATCGTGTCTTCCAACGAACACATTCGAGTACTTCACGAAAGCAGCATTGTCGTCGGTGGGAATGGGGGCAGCTCTACGAATAATAACAATAACAACAACATCAACCAACCGCCCTCAACCTCGTACATGACCGAATGGGCCTGCTACATCCTCCGCGCCGTGCACCTCTCCCCGCTAGGCCAGGCCTCCCAGCAGCTCGCCTCCTCCCTACCGACATACCTCCTCCTCCCGCTGTGCGCCGCGCTCCTCTACCTGACGACCCTGCGCATCCACACCACCGAGTCGCTCCTCGTGCTCCGGGGGCTCGGCATCCAGACCAGCTCGACGGGCGGGAGCTACCTGGCCAGCTGGCGCGCCGGCACGCGCTTCATCCCGACCGAGAAGATCCGCGACGTGCTCATCAACGAGGCCTTCCGCGGGTTCGGCGTCAGGTACTACCTCGTGGTGGTCGTGGACGGGGAGGAGGACGTCGTCGTCGTGTTCCCGCGGCTGCTGCCCCGCCGGAGGATCGTCGAGGCCGTCTGGAGGGGGGTCAGGGGGTGTCTGTGGGAGCCGGATGGGAGTGTCCCTGTGAGTAAGAGGTTGGATGAGAAGGGCGCGTGTGGATGACGAGGGGTTTGAAAAGAGATTGGGGGGAGGGGGACAGTTTGTTGTTCAGACCGCTGGGGGTTGTTTCTTACGCAACGGTGGTATCTATCTAATATAATGCAAAATTTTGTATGCACACATGCTATCTACTCATCACCAGCACCAGCACCCTCACCACCATTGTTCTTCTTTTCCCTAATCGCATCTCTCCAGTTCCCCACCGCCCTCATCTCCTCCGCGTTATTGAACCCCTTCCGCTGCGCCCACCTGTCATTCATATCCTCAGGGCTCTGCAGCAGGTCCTTCTTCAGCAGAGGGACATAGTTGCCCACGTACCGCGGCCCGTGACCACCCTCGTACACCCTCGTGCTGCTCCCCATCTTTGTCTTGCCCGCCTGCGCCCTGGCAGCCTCGACCTCCCCGCCCGACGGCGTCCGGCCCACGCCCGTCTTGTTGGCGACCCAGTCCAGCAGCCTGTTGGCCAGGATCTCGTCCATCTTCTTCTCGCGCCAGTACTCCCACAGCTCGCCGGCCACGCCCCACCCGCCGTGCAGGCTGAGCGGGCCCGTCTCGCCCTCGCCCACGTACAGCCAGTCGACCTCGTCCGGGGACCCGTCCTCGTTGTCCCGCCCGAACAGGCAGTCCCAGAGCACCAGGGGCGTGTCCTCGGCCAGGACGTAGGCCGGCCTCCTGGGGTGCTTGGCCGGGTCGAGGAGGTCCGCCACCACGGTGGGGGACTCCAGGCCCTGGCCTACCAGGAACAGGACCGCCACCATGCACCGGATCTGGTGCCACAGGAAGGCGGACCCGCGCACGTGGAAGTAGTAGATCTTGGGATAGGTCACGCCGTTGCCCGCCGGAGAGTGGTGGGGGTCGCGGAACTGCGGGCTGGAGAGGTACGGGATGGTGGTGTCGACGCCGTCGACCTCGACGATGTCCGCCTCGAAGATGCGCCGCGTGAAGTTGGTGATCTGCTTGCTCGCGTCCACCTTGCAGAAGTTGCGGAAGTCGTGCACGCCCTGGAAGTGCTTGGCGGCCTCCCGCATGGCGTCTATGTCGAGCCAGCCTTCTTTTGGCTTGGGCCTTGCGCTGTCGTCATTGGTCTTGTCGTCGTCCGAGCTGGGGCGTTTTGTTTTGTTTTGCTGCTGCTTGCGCTCGTCGCCCTCGTTCTCGAGGAAGTTGGGTAGAGGCTGGAAGGCCGGCTGTGTGAAGAAGTAGCGGTATTGCCTCTCGCGGCAGGAGAACCGGGCTGAGAACTCCGGGGGCGGGTTGGGAGCCCATGCGTAGACTTTGATGTCTGGCGGTAGCAGGCGGTTCAGGATGTGGGCGTACTGGATCTCCTGCCCTGCGGGTAGTGGCGTGTCATCATACTCCTCCTCCTCTTCCTCTTCTGCTTCCTCCTTCTCCTCCGGCTTTGTCTCTCCGGGAGCCGGGGCTCCACCCGTCTGGACGCCCTCACCACCACCTTCCTTGCCAGCTCCCGCCGCGACCTGCTTGAGCTTCTCCTTCAGCTTCTCCTTCAGCTTCTGCTGCTGTAGCTGCTGCTGTTTCTTGGCCCACCCCTTGGCGAGCTTGTTGCTCCGCACCCGCAGCGCGACGACCTGGCCAAACGCGCTCACGCCCCTGTCCGTCCGCCCGCACTTGGAATACTCGCAGACGTTCCAGTCCACCTCGTTGGGCTTCTCCGGGTTGGGGAAGATCAGGCAGGCCTTGACCAGCGCCTTCCACAGCTCCTCCTCGATGGTGGACAGCAGGCCCGAGCACTGGTACTCGAAGCCGTTGTACCGCTTGCCCAGGTAGGCCAGCTTGAGGGCGACGAAGCGCGTGGCGAACTTGTTGGGGTCCATGCCTCCCCCCTTGGCCTTCTTCTTCTGCTTCTTCTTGGACGGCTCGTCGGCTACGGAAGATGAGTGGTCCTCGGGTTGCTTCACCGGTGATGAGCCAGCATTGAAGGTCTTGGACTTGGCCTCATTTTCTAGCTCTTTTACCCGGGCGATGAGGTCGTCTTTGGTCCATTTGTTGTAGTCGGCCATTCTGGGCTGTTTTGATGAACTGAGTCTTATGGCGGTTGGCTTTAGGGCGGCAAGCCTCCAGGTTGAGGCTGTGAGACTTGGACTTGGTGAATTAAATATGTTATTCTCTTGCCATCGTATAATGGGGCTGGATATTCTAAGCGGCCTCATACGGTTCACCGTGAAGTCACATGTGATTAATGAACGCCCTCTGTGTATTCTCCTGAGGTGAGCGCCGTTATGAGTTGAGTAAGGTGTGAAATTTACGTCGTGAAAATGCTTATCGATAAGGATTTCCTAGTTACTGTGATCTTTGTAGTTTATAGAGGCAACACTCTATAATTACGGGACTTGAACATCCCCCAGCTTCATTACTCAATTGCCTCATTCGAACGCGTGTATAACGTACAAGAAATCCATGGAGCCTCAGACGATATCTATATTACTTCTAGGTGATGAGAAGGTTGGCAAGTCAACATTCTTATCGTATGTTTCACCCTTCTCAACGTTGAGCACCCCGACATCATGGTAAAATACGCCAATATAGCTAACTTCGGTGAGCAGACGTATCAGCCAGGGACACAGCAACTTGACCGGCACAGCACCGATCACTCTTCTGAAAGACTTGGATCAACCATTTATTTTTGAGGTTTCATTCGGGAAGCGACAATATCGATTAGAGTTCTACGACACCTCCAGTCCTGAGAACTGGCGCCTCCTACGGCCAGATCTCATCCTAATATGCTTTGATATCAGCCACCGCCCGAGTCTCATCAACCTTCAACAAGTTGTCCGTAAACAATTCCTTGACCGAAATCCCCTTACACCCCCGCTCATCACTCCCCCTCCCCGGAAACCATACACTGACAACTCGCAGTGGATTAAGGAAGTCCGCGCGACATTCCAGACCGAGAGTACACTGCCACTCGCCGTTTTGGGCCTGAAGCGAGATCTGAGGACCGAAGACGACCCGAATGGCACTCTTTATCCACAGGAGGCTTATCGAGTTGCCTCGGAGATGAGAGTCGACAAGTACATGGAGTGCTCTGCTGTAACCGGGGAGCTACTCCAGCTGGCGTTTGAGGAGATATGTCAGATGGCTGTAATGACAACGACTGCAGAGGGTGGCCAGAGCGACGGAGGGTGTTGCCTGATGTGATGTTCGCACGGTCGAGGTGCTCATTCGAGGAGGTGCTCGCTTGTATGTCTTCTGCTGTATTATGTATGCCACGAAGTCACCAGGGCCCAGCAATTCAACGTGTTCCATCCAGCCTTCTTTCTGAAGACTTATCCACTTTTGTCGTTTCTGCTGATTGCATGCTGGGAGAGTGGTCCATCAGGCAGCTTCCTCCTTGACTGGGAATGGCCCAAGAACCTCCTCAATGATGGCAATCATCTCGTTCTGCTGGTCCTCATTGAAACGGGACTCGGCGTCCTCGACCAGACAGTTCAGGATTGCAATGTTTTCAGGCCGCACGTTGAGGATCATGATCACCTCACCCTTGGTCAGGTCATAGTCACGTAGCTTCTCGACCAGACGGCCTATAGTGTTGGCATCATAGGTAATGGGTCTTTGGCTGAGAGGGTCAGGCGACGTGCGGAAATGCTCGACGATCTTTGATGTTGGTAAATATGTTAGTTGTCTAGGCTCTTACTTGATGGCCAGGGTTGATTGATTGAGAATGCTCACCTGGCTGATGACTAGCTGAAGATTCTTTGGGACCTGCTTCTTCCTCTCATAGTTCTTTTGGTACTTGGCCTGCTCGCTGAGCAGATGCTGGTAGACTTCAAAGTTGGACAGGACGGCGTTCTGCGACTCGAGGATCTTCATGATGGCTGGCTTTGATGAAAATTCCACTTAGAAAACGCGAGGGTGCTCCGTCAAGTAGTGAGTTGCTACTGCAAGCCGTCCGCAGAGGATGGAGATGGACTGGAACGTGAGGCTGGTCCTTTGAGTAACCGGTTGAGAGATCTCCTGCGGTGTGACTATGTACCCCGATGTCTTCCGATGGGTCACTGCCTTGAGGTGGAATATGTAGTGGCTCGATACTCTCAGCCCTATTGTTCGAAGTACTTCGATATTTCGATCTCAGTTACGAGTTCAGCCCTGAAAAAGCACCAGTCGTGTCGTCTTTGGGTCTGTAAGTAGAGATATTCGTTTGCTTTTGGCTGTTAAGGTGTCTGTCTTCTTGGGTGGAGAGTCAACTGGGTAGATCGATATCTAATAAGTGAGAGTGAGCTAACTGTGTAATCCGTTTGTACGGTCGCAATTCCTTTCTGCAGTGAGTAGTCTGTATTGAGCACCCCACGCTCGCGATGCCTTCCGAGCCTCAGTACTAGTTAATCCGTGCCAACCCCCAGCTGCAGGTGCCAGGCGCCAAGATGTTGCAATTGGTGGCCAATGATAGGTAGGTCTCAGGCTGTGCCCCACCTGAAATGACGCTGACGCACGCTACTGTGTGAAATGTAGTGGTGTTTTATTACTGGACAATTCAGGCGTTCAGTGTACAATTAGGCAAAGGCGGTGTCTGCAAAGAGTCTGGGGTCGGCACCCATTCAGGCCTATTGAAACCTGAACCTGGGCAGATGCATCAGTTTTTTCTTCACTCTCTGCTTGCCGCATCCCGCATTTATCCTACCTAATACTTCTTTCTCCGTCTTTACACGACGAAGGCTTTGACATGATGATTCCTCTTTAACGGAAAAACTTACAAGACTCCTTGCTAGTAGCCAGTTCCTCTTTGCTCTCTGAGCCTCGTAAAAAGAGTGCCTTCTTATTGTCTTGTCATCTACTCTGCTCTGCCCCTCCATTCCAGGTCGTCCCTTATCGCATATCCTCGGCTCACTTTTTTTCTGACGTCGGTGTGGTCTATGATCTTCTTATGATCTTGCACTTTCGAGTCATTCAAGAAACATTTACGACATACTCTCAGCTAGCTACCTCGTAGTCTAGCATACCATACAGCCTGGATTCCTCCCTGTCGATATCTTCGACACCCTCATCGTCGTTGACGACCTCGAATTCTCCGTCTACATCACAAGAACATTCCAAAATGGTCCGGAATCTTGTCGTGCTTGGGGGCAACTCCCACCCCGAGCTTGTCCACAACATCTGCAACATCCTCGGAATTCCTCCTTGCAACCGAATCCTGTCCAAGTTCGCAGTCGGCGAGAGCAGATGCGAGATCAAGGAGACTGTTCGTGGAAAGGATGTCTACATCATCCAGACTGCTGGCACCCAGGACCCTGACCACAAAGTCAACGACCACTTCATAGAAACCTGCATCAGTTAGATCCATGCCCTTCCCCTTCGTCTCTTCGTCTTCTCCGTTTACTGACGGTACTTGACAGTGATCTCCGCCTGCAAGACTGGCTCTGCTAAGAGAGTCACCGCTGTATTGCCTCTGTTCCCCTACTCTCGACAGCCAGACTTGCCATACAACAAGACCGGCGCGCCCCTTAACAAGGCTCCCTCTGACACAGCTGGCAAATACACTTTCGAGAGTGTCCCTGCTACCCCAGGCCCAGACTTGCCTATGAGCACCGGCCTCACCAGTGGCATTGACATTACCAAGATGATGACGAAGGCATCCCTTGCTAACGGAAATGGACATGCCCGAGCCAACGGCGAGCAGTCATCAGCGGGTCCCGATGGCCACGAAGGACGAAACCATGCCGGCAGTGTCTCCTCCGTCGCTGGATACACTGGAAACTACACCACCCACGATTACGAGAACCCTCAGATGATCAACGCCTTCCACGCGAAGCCCGGATACAAGCAATGGGTGGCCCAGGCCGGAACATTGGTGGCGGATCTTTTGACAAGTGCGGGCGCGGATCATGTATGTGCCTCCTGAAAAAGAGCTGATACACCTTCGCGATCTCGAAACTAGACAAGTGTTGGGTTTCACGGTCCCATCTGGACTGCCGCCAAACTCTTCTCATATATCTCCTTTCTTTGGGGTTAGTAGTTTATACTAACTTCTGGTCTTTCCAGGTTATTACGATGGATTTGCACGATCCTCAGTATGTATTGTTCCTTGCAGGTTTCATTGTTTCCTTTGCGCTTCAGGTCATGGACAAGTGTCTCGTGCCCTGCTTCGCGCACCCGTGACGGATCGCACCCTTGAGCCTCTCAAATGCTGCTTGGCTGTTCTGCGCTCGGTGAGCGGTGCTGACTTTCGACCGTCAGATACCAAGGTTTCTTTGACATTCCCGTGGATAATCTCTACGGAAAGCCGTTGCTCCAGCGGTACATTGAACGATCTATTCCTGGGTTCAGAGACGCAGTCATCGTCAGCCCTGACGCTGGAGGCGCGAAGCGTGCCACCGCCATCGCCGATAACCTCGGCCTCAGCTTTGCCCTCATCCACAAGGTAGGAACTTGACCCCTCCATCGCCTTTCGATACTGACTGTCCGCTGCAGGAGCGTCGCCCGACTAGGATTGCAGACCGACAAAACGCCACCATGATGCTCGTCGGTGACGTGACAGGCCGTCCCTGCATCCTGGTTGATGACTTGGCCGACACCGCAAACACCATCACAAGAGCTGCGAAGCTGCTGAAGAAGGACGGTGCCACTACTGTCTATGCGCTTCTCACCCACGGCATTCTCAGCGGTGACGCTATCACCCGTATCAATGCCTCAGCCATTGACAAGATCATTGTTACCAACTCAGTGCCGCAGCATGAGCACCGGGCCGCGTGTCCCAAACTGGAAGTCCTGGACATCTCCCACATATTCGGGGAGGCCATCCGACGAGTCCACCACGGTGAATCCATCAGCGCCCTGTTCCCTCATGATTGAGTATGACAGCATGCGATTTGAGGAGTATCAAGACTCAGCAGCTGTTTCCCGGCTGCTATATGCATTTTATGATCATTTTCGGCGTCTAATGGGGAGGTTTTGTTTGCGGTATGGGCAACGGAAACATCTGCTCTTTCATCTCGGGAGTTGGCAGGCTAGATATGGTGTCCTCAATTCTCATGGCGAGCAAAAACTCACAAAAGCAAGAAAAAGGGGGGGGAGTGGTTGGCTGTAGCGATTTTGAAAGAACCATGGTCCGAAGGGCGACAAGCATGTTTCGGCGTGCAATACCAAACGTAAACATAACTGGAAACTGGAAAGGGGGCAAAGTCTGCTCCCACACACGGTCTCTCCAGCAAGAGTGCTCGGAACGGTCTCTACTAGCTTAGTATGGCAGATCGCACTCGAAATGATTGCTACACATAAAAAGAACGAGACTAACACACGGAGACGTTGGCCACGCGTGTACACGGGGGCCGAGGCGGAGACAGCGTGCTATAGCTACGTATGTACGAAATTTTACTCCGTGATGAGCGATCTGTACGCCGTGTTCGTTCGATGTGATGTGCTTAGGTTAACTGTCCGCTGCAGCTTTTTTATTGATTAACCGGCCAAGGAGAGAGGATGGGTGGTTCGTCCGGTTGACTGGGCAAGCCCCGGAGCACTTTGAGCCGTGAGATCAACACCCAGGAGTCTGATGTGCAAGAAACACATAAACAAGGCTACTCCGTATACGACGGTCTAGCTCAGAAGGTGGGCATATGGCAGAATAGCCCCTTCAGAGGATGCATCTCTTTGTCATTATACATGTACACAACAATCTATTCAAAGACCACTTCGTTTCATCTCGACCGGAACTCGAGGGTACCCAGTCGCGCCAGCCGGCACGCCATCCGATACCAACGATGGCTTCCGCAGGTTGAACATGTACAGCACGGCGCCAACCCAGCCTAGTTGCCGTGTGCGCAGTGTCCTGGGACGGTAGTAGCGTGTTTCGAGATGCGACAAGCCGCCTGCAACCGCGGCCGCGATCCGGGGGTCGTCGAGCTGCATCATATTCAAGCGTTCGAAAGTCGACATATGAATGGACTCTTCCAGGCTCTCACCAGCCGACTGGCTTTCTTCCTCTTCGCTTGTTTGCTGTCCGGACTGGTCTTGGTCGTTGTCAGGTATGGCAGAGACTGGAGGTGGAGGTAGGTGTGGCTCCACTGATACGGTCATAGGCCCCATGTGCGTGGCCGGTGTGTCCATGTCGATGACGACTTCCTCTGCCGGGCTGCTGTACGCGACTGCTCCCGGCCGAGCATGGTACATGCTGTCTCCAGGCACCGAAAGCCTCAGTCCTGGATCTGTCGGGGGTTCTTGCCCCTTCCTCCCACGCTTTTCACTCGTCCCCTCATGATGACTTACACGTACACGTCTCAGAGGGTTCCGCTTCTTCTCTACCACGTCGGGCTCGCGGACATACTCCTCAAGCCGCCGCAGCTTGTCCGCATATATCACCATGATCGCGAGCACAGCCAGGGGCACGGCGACCACCCAGAACACCCAAAAGAGGCCATGGCCCGGCCCGAAGTCCTCGTTCATGGAGAGGACGCCCGAGACGATGGAGAACGGGAAGAGGATCCCACCGAGGTAGGTCACGCGGTCGAGGGCTCGTTGGTTCTCGTCGGCGCCGTCGTCTCTGGGGGCCGGCTGTCTGGCTATCGGTAAGTCAATTCTGTTTTGTACGGGGACGGTCCTGCTGGATCTGACCGTCGAGGCTTCGGGTGGCGGCGGCATGGTGGCAAGAATCTTCACGCGGAGGTGTAGTCGTCGCGTCAGGCCTTCCCAGTCCGGATAGCATACGTTGTTGGGGCTCCTCCTCCTCCTGCGTCGCGCGATATCTTTTCTCATGTCCGTGTTCCTCTCCAGAGCTTCCATAACCATCCAGTCCAACGGAATCCTGTTAGAGACGATGGGCTTGCGCCTTGGCGGGAGCGCCTCGAAGAATTCGAGCCAGCGGTCATATGCCGTCTCCTCGAGGATATCCTCTAGCGCCTCATCTGCGTCGCCTGTACCAATAGCCTCCTGGAGGATATCCCCCAGACCAGTCCTATCCTCGCCTTTCCCAGGGGGAACGATCCTCCCACGCTCCCGCGCCTCTCCTCGACCGACCCCCTGCTCCGCTCTCGTGCCACGATACGCATCCCTCCCCCGGACCACCCTCCGCAGCCTGTCCCCGGGAGGCCACCACCCCGGGTCATCCAGAAACAACACATCGACGCCCTCGGCGCCCCACAGGCTCGCGCGGTAGAACACGGCCGCCAGGTCCCCGTCCACGCCGCCCACCGGCCTAGTCGTCCACCGGTGCTTAGGATGGGACTGTCGCTGCCACCACAGGGGAAACCTGTACCCCGTCACCAGCTCGGGGTAGTCCCAGTGCGCGGATGTCGTTCTTGTTGTGGTGGTGGTGATGCCCCTTCTCCTGTGGACGCCTCGCGGGCGGTACCGCCGTCCTTGGGCGTGCGCCTCGACGAAATCTGGGTCGATGTCCAGGGGACTCTCTAGGAGAAGCGAGAGGAAGGGCTGGTGAAGGCCGTGGAGGATAATGAGTGGCTTGCGTTGAGTCTGATTCTGATTCTGATTCTGATTCTGTTGCTGCTGCTGTTGCTGCTGATGCTCGTCAAACCCCGTGGTCGTGCTGGCGGCGGCAGCGGCGACGAAGAAGGGACCCGTGGCCGCCGCTGCTAGCGGGACATCACGTTGAGTAACAAGCTTGGCGATCTCGCTTCGCAGGTCGTCAGGGGTGACCAGGGACCTGCGCTCGCAGTTCACCCCGGGCTGCTTCTGCTGACCCCCATCGCCCGCTGCTGTACTTCCCCATGTGAGGATGGAGCATGGAGGAGGGGACGAGGAGGGCTCGCGGAGCCTTGAGATGTTGTTGATGGTGAGCCGCTGCCCTCCGGGCTCTCGTCTTGGCGGCGTGGAGGTTCGGGTGATACAGGGTCGACCGTTTCAGCACTGCTCATCCTGTACTGTGAAGCCGCTTCGTGACGTGAGGAGATTGGAATCGAGTTGATAATCCACCCCCCTGCGAATACTGAACTTTCTCTTCATCACTATCTTCCTCTGGTTAATGGCTAGGAGAGACGTGGTGACTATGTGTTACTCGAGACCCCCAAATGAAGACGAGAAAGTTTTTAGGAAACCGGGAATGGACTACCTACCTACATATATCCTAACATTATTATCAAGTTCGTCAGCACTAACATGAAGCCTGGCCAGAGGTTACTTATCAGAACCTTGGAAGGCTGAAAACGAAGAGTGAGACATGGCTGCAGGCTGACCCCGATCAGCTGAGCAATAGGATCAGCTGCAGTAGCAGTGCATACGAGAAACCAAGCACGAATACGTAAATAGTTGTACGGGCGCTGTGAGAGAAAATCACCAAGTGTCATTTAGCCGGAAAACAATCTAACCCCGCGCGTGTGGTATAAAACAGCTCACCTCCCAAGTATGTAAGCATGATCAGGCCAGGCAGGGCCCTGCTGCAATCCGTCCATCTACTGGAACTGCCACCCCGCCCGTCGCGCACCGTCTCCTCAGCCTCACGAGGCTGGGGTGAGACTTGCGCTATGGAGGAGGGGTAACATTGACAACAGCAAGGCTGAGGACTGATGCTGCTGCTGCTGCTGCTGCTGTGCCCTCCTTCATGATACTCATATCTCTCATCATATCGCACAGACAGTCGAGATATGGTGCACATGACAGGAGAGAAGATATAAGGAAATCAAAAAGTTGCTTGATACCGTTTTGCCCTAAGTCTTTCGTCCAGAACGCCTTAACCGGAAGACGCCATGATGCTGATACCCTCCTCCCCCATACTTCTGCAGAATCTTGCTCGACCTCTTTCTCTCTCTTCCGCACGCCCCCCTCTCGAATGAGCGTCACAAGGATTGCTGTTAGGAAAGTGGGACGTCCGTCCGTCCATTAACCACTACGGTCCTGGGTGGTTTCCCTTTGCTCCTTCTTGCCCCGTGTTGGTACAATCCACATGAGAGTCCACACACACACACACACGCCCCTTTTGTAAAACGGTATCATGAGAACGCAGGCAGACCAAATCAATACCCCCACGCTAAAATATCTCTCAATGGGAAGCAGTCGCGCTGGCCTTCGACCGGTAGAGTCGGAATCGAAGGCGGAGAGCGTCAAGCCTGGTGCGATGGCTCCGAGGATGACCCATGGATCGTGTCCTCAGACGCCCCGACAACTCAGGAGCCTCTTCCCCGCCAGCGATTCAGTGTGGCGATGAGTCATACCCAGCATCAGAATCGTGGTCATCTCCATCGTGGTGCAGCGTCACGCTGTTGAACTCCTCGAAGGGGTCGGCTACCTCACCACCAGGCGTTGCCAGGCCACTGTCCAACGGAACGCCCTTGAGCGGCATCGGTCTTGATGTGCTGATATCAACGCTATCGCTTTCCTTGACGTTGCGGAAGTTGATTGTGTCGATACCACGTCCCTGGTTAGGAACGATGGGAGGCTTCATATGGCGGATAAGAGCCCATTGTGTCGTCCTGAAGAAAGGGTGCATCTTGATATCTGAAGCTCCGGCACGGGCGCCCAGCCGACGGTTTTCGTCCTTGATGAGCAGCTTGCGTATCAGAGATTTGCAAAGACTAGACTCGAGTTAGCATGGTCCTTTCCCTGTCGTTGCCTCTTCAAGATTACTCACTTTGATATTTGAGGCGCACCCGAGTGGTCTGGGAATGGGATGTCCTCCCTAAGGATATTCGCGAACGTAGCATTTCGGTTCTTGCCCTTGAAGGGAGTTGTGCCGTACAACATCTCGTAGATCAAGATACCCAGAGTCCACCAGTCGACGGCACTAGTGTGACCGCTTCCCTTGATGACTTCGGGTGCAATGTACTCCTCTGTTCCAACAAAAGAGTTGGTGCGGAAATTGGCAATGCAAGACTTAGTGTCGATCGTGGGTAGCGAGGTCGTGCTGGCTCCGTTCTTGCCAACAATCATGGTAGGCTTGCCGCCTGGGTCGGACTGCTTCGACAAGTCGAAATCTGACAGCATAATGTGGCCAGACTGGTGAAGCAGAATATCTGGGAGTCAGGGTCAGCATGTGATAGTCCAACATAACGTGTCCTCGATGGCTTACTCTCTGGCTTCAAATCCCTGTAGATGAAGCCCATAAGGTGAAGATACTCCAACGCGGCAGTGACCTCGGCAGCATAGAATCGCGCGTCATCCTCCGGTATGCATTTGCCTGGCCGGGTCTGTAGAGCCCTGAAGAACTCTCCACCACTGCAGTATTCCATACACAGGTACAGGTAGTCCTCGGACTGGAAAGAGTGGTAAAGAGTAACAATGAAAGGGTGGTTGCTGGTTGCGAGAATCTCTTGCTCAGCGAGGGCTCTCTTGATCTTGTTACGCTTGATCATCTCCTTCTTGCTCAAGACTGCGAGGGTACTTGTTAGCCGATGGACAACATGACGAGGGTGGGACAGGGCCATCACGAACCTTTCATGGCATACAGCCGGCTGCTCTTCTTCTCCTTGACGAGGTATACCTTGCCGACATCTCCCTTGCCAATCAACTTTATCTTGTCAAAACTCTGGGGGCCGACCTCGACATTGCGGACTTTGATAGAGTTGCTACTGTATGTTCTCCTAAATGCGAGCGGCGTCCGGCCTGGGGGTGGGAGGGACCCGAGAATGTCCGCGTCAGGCACGGCAAGCGAATTGTGATCGTCTGAATGTTTTGTCTCTACCAGTCCCAGGGTGCTCGCGCTTTTGTTCACAACGAGCGGCTCCTTGCCCAGTTCTGCCGTCGCAGGCCGCTCGCCACTGCCGTTCCCATTGGAAAACATGCCTTGTGCATTGGGGGCGCTGGCAACCCTTCTCAGCTTCCTGGCGAGCTCTTCCTTGGTAGCAGCAGTGGGTTGTTCTGCAGTGGTGCCATTAGGGCCGTCGATCTTGAATTCTGGGGTATCGGGTGGGCTGGGGGGTACGGAGCCCTCGTTGTGATGTCGGAGGGCAGGCGGGCCCTGATGGGCAAAGTAGGGATTGGCGTTGGCAGTCGGGCTCAGGGCCTCGTCGAGAGGGTGACCTTCGCTAGTGGTCGTGGTGCTCCTCAGACGGCCAACGGTGGAAAAGAATTTGGACTGGCGGAAGGATGTCTTGCTGTCGGATTTGAACGAGGCGTGGGCGTCAGGAACAACTGGGCGCTTCTCCCCATTGAAGCTGCTGATTCGGAAGAAGTTCTTCAACTTTTGGGGGAAATGGCTGTTGCCATTGGTGGATTTGGTGGAGGGCATTGCCGTGGTCGTAGTTGTAGTTGCAGTCGGTGTCGGTGTCGGTGTTGCTGTCGGGTTTTCAGGATCATGAGAATGAGATTGTTGGGGCCGATGCCATTTTGCGGATAGGGAACGATTGTTTGTGGTGATGGTGAACTGTCGAGGCATTGATTTTACCAGAGCAAAGTTCTGGTTGAGTGACAAGGAGAACAGGGCGACTTGGAGAATCAAATGAGAGTGCAGTGAGGGTTGATTTGGCACTGGGCGAGGCGAGGCGAGACAGGGTTGGCGAAGGGGTGGGGCCTGGTACTACCTGGGTAATGGTACTCCGTAATCCGTTCTGTCCGTATAGCACCCAGGCACCTCTGCACCTGTGCAGCTGCTGTGGTGGCTCTGTTTTCTCTGGGCGGGTATTCCCTGTAGCAAGAGCCTAGAAGCGCCCAAAAGGAGATGCGCCACGTTTCTGGATCTTCAGGGTTCGGCTGATCTTGGTCCTTTCTTTCACCTTTTCTTAGCCAGTGAGGCAGTGTAACTTGTCTCTTGACCTCTCAGAATTTTCGTCACTTATATGTTCAGTAAATTGGAAAGAGAAAGATGGTTTCCTAAGCAAGTGAGGGGATGTTGGGATGATCAATCGGGGATTGGAAAGTAATAATACAACCCTTGTAATACAAGGCGAAAAGGATTGGTCAAGGGTTTGGGGTTTTTGGGGGCTCAGAGGATTTTGGGGGGGGGGTGGTTGGTTGGTTGTTTGTCCTACTACTCCCAGGCAATCCAAGGATTACGGACCCATATATGCAGTACAGTACCTAGGCTGCTGGGTACCTAGGTAGGTACTAGTATGTAGGTACCTGTATCCTGTTAGACACTCAAGCATGGCATGATGTACGGATCCCGTATGGACGCATGGAACGGGGAAGCGCTCCCTGACAGGAAAGTCTATCTGACTTTAACTCGGTACGCCAACGGCTTTCCATTTACACAGTACAAGTCCACTCCCAAGTAAACAAGGTCGACGGGAAGTCCCTACAAGCGCCATTAAGGCCTTGGAGCACACCTTCAGATACCTCGGAATTGGAGATACTTACCGGCAGATAGTGACGCTACACAATATTCCGTACCCATCCAGGCCATCCAAAGCCTCAAGAGAGCAAAGCAGAGTGATGCGAGTGTCCACCTTCCTAACAAGGACTTGGTGCCTTTTTCTGTTTTGCCTTTCCAGGCTTCGGGCCGGGTCTTCATGACCATGACCGTTTTTTGCCAATCTTCAACGGCCATCTCAAGGCGTTTATTGGCTTACAAATAGTCTAGGTTCTTACTGATTACGGTATGGAAGCTTTTGCATCTCGAGACCCTCACGCGATACCGAGGTAGGCCCCGCTGTCATGATACGAGGCTTGATGATGAAGATATGTCAGTTTGATTCCTTGATAATACCTAGATGCTTGCTGTGAGCCTTTCGGATCGTCGGATTCTCTTTGTCACGCTTGTCAGTGGCTTGAACCAGACAAGCTCCACGGAGTGACGTAACTCGCGCATTATTTTTGGGATTCCCATTTCCAGTAGATCTCCTGGGATGGCCCTGTGCTGAGATGCTCAAGTGTGTCATGTGCATGGGAATTCGCCCTTACGCCCTGACGCTCCCAGGGCCGACGAGCCTCATCATCATTCTCGAGAAGACACAGCGTCCTTGACGCAATGACAGCCAAAAAAGCGGCACAGGTCATTCAACATCAAACACCCAGTCACCGGCCTGTCGTTGCGGGACGCGCAAGGTCAGGTGGTGACTTATGTCGTGCGTCCGTGCTCTTGTCCAATGGCCGTCCCCACCCGACCAGGCTGCCTCTAACAGTAAGGTTATGGTTATTCATGATGTTTTGAGGATGCCTTTTGGCTCATGCCTTGAACGCTGTTGAGCATTATGCGGAGCATGTCGATATTTCGGTGGGCTATCTATTCGCCTTTGAATGGTGAACAAGAACGACTTGCCGGGCTGTGGAAGCATCCCCGTGATAGGGGAGGAAGAGTAAGCTATCAGCAAATAATGAGCAAAGTTCGCTGCAGATTCGAGGTTGAAATTGCGATGATGATCTTGAGATGTCGCTCCTTTCTGGGACTCTCAGATTAGCCTCGACAAGAAATCCGGTTCGCGCATCCCTAAGCCGGAAGATCCTCGTTGCCATCTTCATCTTCATCTTCATTGTCATCCTCGTTGGCATCATCGACCTCCTCCAACGGCGCGTTGGCGTCTCTTTGCATGATGATATTTCTGAGCCGCCGTCTGTTCTCCCGCCAGGTCAGGAAGTCCTCGATCTCTTGGTTCTCCACCGAGGGTGTCACCTGCTCGCCATCCGTCGAAAACAAATAAGCCGGCACTTCAAACGAAGCCATCTCCGACGTTGCCACGGGCTTCTCATTCCTCTGCCCGTCACCAACATGCCACACGAAGGGAACAAGGTGCTCTTCGTCGACATGATCTTGAAATTCGTAGTCTTGCGTGAATTCCGGCGACCTGCTGTCACAGCCTGCCCACTTGCATACCAACGGATCGGCCCGTCCGTGGACAACCCGGATGTGCTTTCTCAGAGTCTCGATGTTCTGCAGCTCCGCCTTGCAGCTCGTCCACTCGCACAGGAACCTCACGTACTTGGGAGGTTCCACGAGCTTCTCCCAGACCCCTCGCGGCGTGGGTGATGGTTCTCGTGGCGGCCGTCCTCTACGCTTCACTCCGGTGGTCTTGGGGACTGGTGGAGCAGGGACCCTGACCTTGCCGTCCTCGTCGATGTATTTGTAAGCCGATGCGGTGAGCAGACCTGTCTTGGTGGATGGCATGCCGGGACGCCAGCCTTTGGGACGTCCTCGCGGGCGCTTTCCTGTTGTGGATGGCCCTGCAGGTGCCACTGTGGCGGATGGGTTTGCTGATGTGGAATTCTTGAGAGCTGAATGGGCTTTTGGTTTGGGTCCTCGCTTCTTCTTGGGAGCGACCTTTGACGTAACCGGCGCATCCTCAAGATCGTCCGCATCGTAGAAACGTGCCTTGCCAGGAGCAGTTTTGAACGGTGAGACATTGAGTACGACCTCTATTCTTGCCCGCCCTGGGCTCGGCGCCGAGCCAGGAAATTGCAGTTGTGCCTGTGAATCAGAGTGAGGTTGTGCTGGGTTGATAGCTTGCTGGGCTGGTGTCTGTAAAGCGCGACGAGCCTCGTCGCCCATATACTTGGGGCTTTGTGAGCTTCTTGGGTGAGGGATGCCGGAGGTGAAGGCCTCCTGAGCGAGAGGCTCCTGAATATCTGATGTAACTCGCGGTAGCTCAGGCGAAGCTGAAGCATTGCTTCGCTGTCCGTCCCGTGCTGCGAAGACGTTGGAGAACATCTGTCACCCACTTTTGATTCAGATAACTCCCCAATGCATCCAAACAGAGAAGCTTGGAAGTGACGACGACCAGCAGGCCAAGAATTGTTTATTCTGATAGGTGGGCTAGTGGTGGTGGTGGTGTGGCCAGGGTTCGGGTCGAGGTTGATGCTGGTGAAGCGATTTTCATGAGCAGGGACAGACGTGTTGTTGCCGAATTGAGATTTTGGCTTGCATGGCCTGACATCAAATATCAGGTCACAGATAGACTTAGAGAGGCTGGAGTAATAACAGCAGCTGTTCCAATAGCTAATGTTGAGTTCGGGGTTGATTAAAGGGTATCAAATTGTACGGTGGTAGTGGGAAGTCGGTAACTTCCACGCGCCTGCTTACTAAGTCTATAGGCCAAGCCAATTTGATGCTTGGGCCAACTTGCACTTTCATAACTGAGATGGAACCAAGCCTCCTTGTCAACAACTGTTTGTTGCCACTAAGGTTTGCTCTGGTGAATAGGCTGAGGCCTTCATTAATCTCTCTAGTGATCCATACGATTGTACAAAGGTTAGTGTGTATACACAGGCCAGTGAAGGAAGGCTCTCGGCTTTCAAGATATTTCGGAATGCCCGCCATCCAAGCCCAACTTGGCAACTACACCACTCAATGCGAGTGGGCATCGAGGAAGTCACGACCAAACAGAATGCCTAAGTATGTGTTTGGAGATGGGAGGCCCGTTGCGCTTTTCCAGCTGGCTGTCATCATTTCATCCCATATATGAGTCGCTGTCACCTTTGGGGTATTCCAAGTGGACAGTACTCTGACCACGCACACAATTTCGAGGACCACCCTATGGTTTCCAATCAACTCAACAGCAACAGTCAAGCATCGTCACCTGGGCATGGTCTACTTTCAATCCCCAGAGAATACAGCACGAGGAACAGTTCTCAGACACCTGACGAGGGAAGTCGAAGAGTTTCGAGTTGGAAACCCCTACTCGAGGGCTGCCAGGTAGCAAGTCACTGACATGTTTGACCCGAATCGAATGAGGACATCGGGAGCCAAAGGGGCGGGCTACATGTAAGTGAATGCTATGTATATGCCCAGGTGGTCTCTAGGTCCCCAATAACGCACCTGGGTAAGTCTGGTGATTGGTCCCAAGGGTTGGTTGAACTCCGGATGGAATATTAACGGAGGGTATTAAGGGTTCTGCCTCCCAGGTGATCCCGCGGACATTCTGTCTTGAGATACCCAAGTAATTTCCTTCTGGTATTCATCCGTGTACCATCCTCGCCGGTGCTCTCTGCGTGTTGACTTCAGCATGGCTAAATGCTTAGTCGAAGCCGCCTTCCCTGATCCAGGGACATGGGCATCGTCGCTTCCTCCATCAAGGGGCTCAGGAATGGCTTCAGTTCGCCCGACTTGTACCAACACACTGTCCCGCTCGTCACGGCTTTGTTGACTTGGACAACATCACGCTCATTAGGTATCCGAATCAGGCAATCCTTACTACAATGCATTCTTTTGTCGCACTTTCGACGCTCGTCTTGGAGGCTCAAGATGCTACATGTGGCTATCTCAACGGTGTAAGACTCGCCTCGTACGGGTGTCAAACCACAACGCAAAAATGCGCCGTCTACTACCCAAAGTCATCTCTGGCGGCCGATATTGCCAGTATCAGCGACATAAGCCTAGCCCTGATGAGCTCTACGACACCATCGAAGACGCTGACACCGAGGGCCGCTGGCATCAATGTCCCGGTGATCACTCCACCTCCCCAGGTTGACTACCCTGCGGTGGTGTGCTGCGATCCGTCGATAGGCGACTGTACTGCCCAAGCGACAGCCTGCGTCGACGCATTTGAGCACCCGTACAGCGCTTTATGCACTGGCAGTTGTCTCAATGACCCGATGACACTCAAGTGTACGGCAGGCTATGCTCTTCACTGTAACCAGATCCAGTTCCAGTCGCCACTTTACTACCAGCGCAATGCGAATTACTCCGGGGCTATCGACCCCCTTGAATCCAGCATGGGAGTTGTAGGAGGGCCAGCACGTGGATGGTTCTGTGGGGGTTCAGCACTGCCCACAAGAATGGTCGAGTCGACAATCATGAGCCGCAGGCCTGTCTTTGAGGACGAAGTATCGCCTCCGACAGCTGCTGGGATTGTCACGGGCTCTCCCGGCGATTTGATTCCCCAGCCGACTACAACCCCATCTCCCGTCACGTTGCCCGAACAGATCGGCAACGTCCCAGGTCCGAATCCCAGTCCTCAACCCGGAGTTAACCCCGGTATCGTCGATAATGGTGTCGCCCTTCCAGGCGACTACAACTGCGATCCTGAGGCCGTGGGCGGCGAGGACTGCTGCATCGACGAACTTGCTCCTGGCGAGGACTGTTGTATCGATGAACCTGCGTATGGTGAGGACTGCTGCACCGACCTGCCCATCCGTCGAGCACGACAACTACAGCGCAGAAGAGATCCCGAGGTCCACAGGGTCGGCATCACTGTTACCACGAGCACTGTCACAAGCCCTGACCAGATAGGCTTGGCCACGACAACAGTCACGCCCGCCGCAGGGCCAGCCATGGTCATCACAGAGGGATTCGCTGTCGTCTCCACCACCTACGCCAACCAAAGCGGTCGCTCCCCCTTTGCCGAGGCCACCCGGTCATGGAGAGTCTTGCTGCCTACCCCAACGCAGGACACCACAACAACCACCACCACGAACAACACCGGTCCCCACAGCCCGAAATGGCCTACAGGTCACCCCAAAGCCCACAATGGGCCCGTCCATGTTAGCCGCATCGTCGGTGGGGCGATGGGCGGCCTCTTCGCCCTCCTCCTGCTAGGCATCCTCGTGAACTGGTGCAACAGACGGAGGAAGCTCGGGAACAAGAAGAAGAAGCAGGCGCCGGGAAAACAGGAGGGGTACAGCGGCAGGATCACGGCCAGCAGGTCGGACCGGGCCAGGAATTACCTGTGGGACAGGTACGCTGGGGTGAGGGACCGTCTGTCGTGGTTCGAAGAACAACAGCGCGGCAAGCTATCGCCTCCCTCCATCCCGCCAAGATCCTCCGGATCAGGCAGTAACCCAGGGCGGTCCACTACGTCCCCGCGAGACGACATAGAAACACGAGGTGGTGCCCGGCAGGGACAGAAGGCGTGGCCGTTGCCCGACGGTTCACCGGTTGGCGATGGGGGCGGCACGAATGGGTCCACCCCGGAGCATGCTTACTATGATACCCTCAACAGGGTGTAAGACGTAGCTACAGACTGATTCTGGGTTTCGATTCTGAATGTATGAATTTGGGTTTTATACTTATGGACTATCACTCTATGTGGTGTCAGTCAGAGCGACGCTCGTTCGGTACTGTTCTGGGAAAGGTGGCTTCATGAAACTATGCGTTTCTGTCTGGTTATCGGATGAGCCTTGGAGTTAGGACACAGCAGATATATAAAGCAGCGAATCGGATCACAGATGTTCCTTGGACGACTTTCTTTTTGGTTGATTTCCTATTATTGACCCTGGTGACACCTCATACTGGCTCTCCCTACGGTGCGTCAAGCTCTGGCTGGCCTGCGTGTCCACAACCAGAGACGACTCCGGCTGAGAAGCGGGAGGTGTAAGGTCATATCTGGTTGCGGGGCAAGGGGTCAGCGGATAAAGAGCATAGAAGGGAAGATGAATATGTGAACAATCCAGAGGGGCTGGTATCAGTGTTACGTGGACGACAGAAGTAGCAGCTGTACTGGAAGAACATGGTATGCAAGCAAGAGAGAGAAATATCGCTGTTTCTAGCTACGTACATAGGTAAGAAACAAGAATGGCGGAATTATTTCATCATCTTGCTGTTGCCTGAAGGCTATGCAAAGTACTCTATCTTCCCAGAAGAAATCGGCCATAGATGAGTGTAGACCTATCTCATTGGGTATGCGACGTGGCAGATATCTCCGTACTGCCTAAAACAAGGAAGTCCCTCTTCGATAACAAAGGTGGTCTGCGCCAACGCCCAATGATTTTTAAAAGCCCGAAATCTGGCACACAAAGTCGTGCGTGCTTCAGTAGTCAATCAGCCGCAACTTCTTGCCAACGTCCCTCCTCCTCGCCTGGACAGCAGCGCGCTCAGAGGCCTTGGTCTCGCCGGCATCCATGCCTTGCCCGCGGGCCTTCAGGGCCTGGAGTAACATCCCGGCGTCGAAGAAGCCATCTGTGAAAAATGTCAGCAGTCCATTTCTTCCTCAGAATCTGATTCCTCGGTGAGAGGGGATGAAAAGGGGGGGAGGAGGAAAAAGAACAATAAACAACTCACATCCACCCAGCTCGTCATCCTCACTAAGCGTGACACTCTCGTCCGTAGGGCTCTGCGTCCCCATCCCACCAGCCACACTCCCCACCCTCTGGTTGCGGACCACCTCCGCCGTCGGGCCGGTGATGAGCCGGCCCCTGCTCTTGAGCCTGTTGGCCGGTGGCTTGCGCAGCCCCGACGACCTGTCGCGGTCGATCTCCCTGGCGCGCGTCTGCCTCGGCGGCGCGGCGGGCGGGTGATTCCGGCTCGTGATGCGCAGGACCCGGCGGATCTCGAGGAGGTAGCTCTCGAGCGTGTCGACGAAGCGCCTGGTCTGCCTGTGCTTGCTCGACACGCAGATGGCGATGCCCTCGTCCTTGATGATGTACCCTATCCCGAACCCGTCCCCCGAGACGGGCCCGAAGCCAAAGTGCCGCAGGGACGGGTTCCCGCAGTTGGACGTCGAGATGATGGTGTTGTTGAGCTTGTCCCAGCCCGAGTCGGCGAAGAGCAGGGGGAGCTGCTGCTGCTGCGATGCCGCCCGCGAGTTGGTGCTGTCCCCCCTCGCCCGGGTGACCATGCTATTGTTATTGTTGTTGTTGTTCGCCTGGTCGCTGTCGACCGACATGACCGAGTCCCGCGTCGGGCTGGCCACAGCGGAGGACAACCCGGGCTCGGGGCTGCTGGCGCCGTCCACGGGGCTCGTGTACCCGCTGCTCCCCGAGCTGCCGGCCGTGTTCCCGTCCATGAGCCGTTGCCAGAGGCAATACAGCGCATACATGTGCCTGTCGCACCCCTGGCCCTGGGCGCACTCCTTGGTGTTGTTCACGTGTGTCTGGCAGGCCCTCTTGAGGGCCTCGACCTTCTGCTCGGCGGGGTTGTCGGCCCAGAACGTCTGCACGAAGTTGACCGACTCCTGAGAGATGGTACGCACAGCCTCCGTCCGGCCGTGGAGGTACATCTTTGTCATGGCTGGCTCGTACGTGCATTCGACGCGGCCGTACAGGCCGTAGTATGCTGCCTGGAAGGCCATTTGGACGAAGGCATCAGGAGAGAACCCCATCGATGTGATGAAATTTTTGCCGTATCCTTGGAAGTCGAGGCATTGGAACTCATTCTGCTCGATCAGGTCGGCCAGTCGAGTCTCTGCGAAGCGCACGGCGATCTTTAGCTCCGGGGTCATGTCCCACTCCAGCTTATGTGGTGTTGTGTTGACATCGCCAAAACTGTCGGGGTCGCGCTTCGAGGGATCAGGACTTGTTGAGGCCCATAGCGTCGGTGCCTGTCCGTTTATTGTCCTCGCGAATCGTAGTATCGTGTCAGTGTACACGTCGCTAGCAAATCTGAGGACTGTGTGGCCGTCCACTCCCGTATGCTCGAAGTTGATGCCTGCGCTTCCGTTCTTGCAAACAATGATCTGAAGTTTGTCATACCATCGATTTGTGCAGGTGCCGATCTGTACCCCCTTTTCTATCTCACTCGTACCGCAAAGCATATTTTGGCACAGAGCAGATGCTGTTGCGGGCTCTGTATAATCGAGACAGACGATGAATAATGCAGAGTCAACGATGCCTAGACAGTCAGCGTTATTGGAGCCTTCTTCTCTGGTCAAGACGTCCCTCAGACCAGACCACACTTTTCTATTCTCTGTGCTGAGCACACCTAATGCTCCTTTCGCGGCATCCTGTATGGGCGTCTGGGCGGCGTCATCGACGATGGTCTGCAAGTTGATGGCTACATCCCTCTCCGTCATAATTAGATCAGAATTGTCGTCAAGGACATCAAACCAGTAGAATTGCCCGTGGCACATTATGATAATATGCTTGGATTCTGGATCTTGCTCTATTTGGCACCCAGCATCGGTAGGTACTCGTGCCGTTCCGAAGAGCCTTGAGTACTGGTACATATCCAGGGGCGTTCCTCTGATCGTGTCTGGCGGTAGTTCCTCTTTGCGGACCGCCCGAACAAACTCCAGCGCCGATACCACGAGCGAAGCTGCACGGGTGACCTGGTTGTTCCGGGCAGGAGTCGGGTCATCTTCTAGCAAGAAAAATGGATTCAAGTTGAGGACGACAGGGTTGTCGTAGTTTAGGTACGAATCGTACCCTACAATGATCAGCATGGTGTCATGCTATTGTAAAGGGGGGATGCACTTACAGAACTGCTCGATATAGCTTGTCCTGCCTTCTGCATAATTCTTCAGCTTCTCTTGCAGCTCCGGCCCTTCGTGCCTCAGGAACTCCTGAACGGCTTGCCTAGTATCCGAGTGTTCCCGCGCTGACTGAAGGGGTTTGAGGGCGGCGAGGTACTTCTTGCAAGAACTCTCAAGTTCTGGAATGGGCAACTTCGGTAATCTGTCCTGGTGGGCAAAAGTGACGCCCGGATAGGACTTTTCTTCGTTCAGGCCCATATTGCCAGGAGCCTGCTTCGGCTCTGGGATCCCGTTAGGTAGCTCTCCGTTTATTGGAACCGAGCGAGAGAGAAGGGAATGTGGTATGGGCGCCGAGAGAGTCTCTCCAAGAGACTTGGGCAAGGTGAATATGCGGACTTGGGTAGGCATCTTTGGTCAGCCTGCACAGCTCTCATGTATATAGTAGACAGACTGTAGTGCTTATGCTCAACCCTCGCAAGGCTGTTCGGTAAAAGTAGAGACAATCGTAAAAATCATAAGCTGGCATTCCCACTTGAAGATGCTACAGCACTGAGACTTCAAGACACCAGTCAAGTAATAAAGAGAACAATCTCTGAGGGCAAAGCTGTTCCCGGAGGAAGAGAGTCTATATATTCCAGCTCACACAATACTCGGCGAATGTTACAGAAGTATAGAAGAGATGTGATCCGATTCAGGGTACGGGTGGGTACCACGCACGTACGGTGGTTGTGTCTCGTTCATGTGGCCTTGACATGTGAGACTCACCAGCAGTACATTGATATTCCTCCTAGTCAAGTAACAGATGAAGTAGACTTCTGCGGCTGGGGACATGAGGGAGACCCTAGGGGAACATTGAATATGCGATGAAACTGCTCCGCAGGACCGAGTGAAGCCAATATGCACTGGAGTTTGCCGAGATGCGATGATCAGGAGGGGGGGGGTGGGCACGAAACCATAAGGAAGAGAATATGTTACACACCTGGTAAAGCCAGTCCTTCTTTTATTGTATACTGACAGATGGTATAGTGGACTGTGTAGCAATATATACGAATGGTTGAAACGCAAGACGCCTCTCAAGGAAATGGTCTGGCAGGATGTGTTCAGGTGTAAGCCTTGAGAATAAGCATGTTAGCCAACGCTGGATGTATATAACATGAGGGTCAGCTGAACAAAGCCATGGTTCACCTTAGCCAGATCCCGACTTTATTCAGGCTTCCTCTCAGGGTCTAGAGGAGTTCACACCCATACAGAGGCCAGGCCGTTCCGAGCTAGTGATGGGGCTTTTGTTAGGGTCTGTTGGTGGAATATCGTGGACAACGGAGGAGTGGATGATCACCCATGCACAGAGCGGATGGATACCTCAAGATAGTACCTAGTAGGTAGTAAAGTAGTATCAAGACGATTATTTGGGTCGCTGGGGGAAGTTCGGATGACGCTGTAAGAGTCCAGATTCGGGATAGAAGGCCAGCGCTAGCAATGCCGTAGACCTGGAACCAGCTAGAGGGCTCAGGCTCACATGTACCCCACGGGGGACCAACTGCAGGTGCTTTGGGGTTTGGTAATTGTTAGCGTTTTGCTAGTTGCAGGCTGCTGCTGCTGCTGATGATGCTGATAATAATCCTTCGGACCAGGGGAAGCTTTATGGTTGGTGCCCGGGACAAAGGCTGTTGTGACTCGTGACCCCTCCAAGTTGTAAGTGTGTAAGTACTTATAAGATGTTATAGAATGGTCATAGAATGGTTATGTTATGGATGTACGTATGTATGTATTCCTCGCGCTTTCTCGCTTCTCGCCCTTAAAAGGTTCCAAGGTTCTCGCTACAATATTCTCCACGATTTGGGTTGTCCAGGCGCTCTCTCCACAGTCCAGGGCTGATCGAAGCGTCAAGTGTCCACTAATTCTAGGCTGAGTGGGGCCTAATATACGTACATGTATGTACCGGCATACCTACCTAGGCACTTACACTGTAATAGTAGCCCTGCTAGAGTACAGTATGTACATGCAACCAACCCATTTTCAGCCATGCTGCTTTTCCAATGATTGTGGGAAGGATACATCTGCACATGGCACCCTTCAAGCCATACTCAAGGGCAGCATTAACGATCAATCAATGAGCGAATTCTATTTTTCTTTCTTTTATAATGGACTGACTCCCTATCTCGTTCTGGGAATCGAAAGAGGCACGTGGGACTGGAACAACCCTCCCAGCTGAGACTACTGCATTCAACGTGCATGCATGCATGCATCCTTCGAAACGAAAGGAGAGGCATGTGAAAGTACCTAACTCCTTCTTCATGTGCAGGCACCTCCAAACCTTGGGAAAGTCGAAAATGATGCAGCCGGGGTTAGTTCGGGGCACCGGCCGAACGGAAACCATCTTGATCCAAGCTCTTGGTAACTGGAGGTCCTTTCCTTGAATGATGACGCTCGCGGTTGGCCAGAACGGGTCAAAGGAGGGACTGGAAACAGAACTTGATGACTTCGGATCTCTGGCACAAAAGACACTCTCAAGGGACTCCAAACTAGGTAGGTGGTCCCATGTACCTGTAGCTCTAAAGGCCTTTGAACTCAAGTCTCCCGCACCTCCAACGGCTCCTCGGTATTCATGTTTACACTTTTGTCGGTCCCACTGACCCGTGTTCAATGTGGTTCGGAGGAGGGCCGGACCAAGGTAATTGAAAGCACGATTTAACCGGACAAACTATTTCATTTCCAATACCATGTCGACCTTTCTCAACCATTTTCACGACCAACATTGTCGGCTGACGGGTAACGATACAACACGTACGAGAGCGACAAATCACATCAAAAGGCACATGAACAGCACAACCATGGGGCAATATGTACGTTTGCCATTGACCTCCACTGTGAATATATACAACTTATAGAAGCCTGGAAACCGCGGCCACGCTCGCGCAGAATAACCCACCACCTTGGCAGAAATACTCTCCCCGCCATCCCCGCCCTGCAGGCCAGATTACGTGTGAGAGACGCAAGGCTTAGCCAAGCAGAGCGCTGGTAGGCTTGAGGCCAGGGTAGAACGAAGTCGGGATGGCAGGGATATCAATGGACTTCGTGATCCCCAGGCCGGCAGAGATCTCGCCGGGCATCGTGGTGTACGCATAACCACTCACCGTGGTGACCGTCGCGGTGGTCGTGTAGGCCGCCTTCGCGGCCGAGTCGCTCTTCAGGCACGGGCCGCTGCCGTAGGCGTTCTCGCAGAGGTAGGTCTCGGAGCTGCCGGAGTCGGTCCAGACGTAGAAGGACGAGATGTCGATCTCGGTGCAGGGGACGTCGGCCTGGCAGACGACGCGGATGACGGGCCTCCTGGAGCCGTCCGTCGCCGTGCCGTGCCAGTGCGCGAACGTGAGGTTGGTGTACTGGACGCCGTCGCCCGCCGCCGTCGACTGGGAGCTCCAGGCCGAGTCGAGGTCGAGCGTGTACGCGTTGCTGTGGCCCATGAAGTTGTTGAAGGCTGCGTTGTAGAGCTCGCCCGAGCCGCCGTTGGACTTGATCATGAGCTGCTGGTTGCAGTTCTGGCTGTAGACGTGGTTGTACTCGATATCGTGGATGTCGGTGTCAGCGCCCAGGGAGCCGATGGCGCAGCCGCCGGACCAGTTGCAGTAGACACTCTCGACGAGGATGTTGGAAGCTGGTGACTTCACGGTCACACATTCGTCCTTGTCTGCAGCGCTCCTGGTTAATAATCTAGAACATTATACTGATGAAAAGAGGAATGGAAGAAGATGAAGAAGGCAGGACATCCGATAGATGACACCCCACTAGAAGGGAATACGGTGTACAAAAGTGCAGGAGGGAGGGGGTTGTAGCCAACTTACTGGTAACTTCGACGTCGTGAACCCAGATGTTTGTGCCCCAGATATCAATGCTATTCAACAAATCCAGTCAGTAACTTTCCAAATAAAAGGGGCAGGACCTCTGTTTCGAGAGTCGTTGGGCATGTCTCAGAAGTCATGATATTTCTGGGGGGGGGGGAAACCCCAAGGATTGAAACTCCTGTTGAAATTTGTGCGCAAAAGGAACGTACCCATCGAGTCCACCCTGAAAATTTTGAAAACATAATTAGTATCCTGGGGTATGTTCACTTTGCCTTCATAACGATTACGGCAAGGCTCGCTCGAACTTGGGTGAAGACTTACCTCATTGCCTCCCCTGACGATCATGTTGTACACCTCTCCATTGGAGCACGTGTCCATGGTAAAGTGGAAAGCCGGGCTGTCGACGAGAGCAACATCGTGGACAGAGAAGTCAACGACCTCGTAGAACCGCAGAATACGGGGGCCATACGATCCCTCGGAGTGGAACTCGTAGCCATAACCCTGGATAGCACCCTTCGAGTTGGCCGAGTAGAACTCAAAGTCCGTGGTGTGCTCGATGAAGATCATGTTCCCACCGGCAGTGCCCGAGCTCATACGGTAGATGATACCCTCGAGGTTGATGGAGACCGAAGTGCCGCCGGTCAGGGTGACCCAGCTCTCGAGACCATAGCTGCCAGAGGGGATGTAGACCTGGCCTCCGCTCTTGCAGGCGGCCCACGCGGACTCGATGGCGGCCGAGTTGTCGGTGGTGGCGGAAGCGGTACCGCCATAGTCCAGGATGTTGCAGACCTTGGTGGAGGCCTTCTGGGCAGTTGTCGTGGTCGGGCCAACGGTGCCTGACAGTTGGGCGGAAACGAAAGGCTGCACAGCAGCGAGGACAGAAAGGAAAGCAGGCACGTAGGACCGCATGTTGAACGATTGGGGGGGTCGGTGACTGGTGAAAGAAGTGAAATTGGTACAGACCTTCTCAAGCTCACCTACCGTCCTGATCCAGCGAGGGACGTGGTGGTTTTATCGTAGGAGTTGTTGTCTCCTCGAGGCTGGTGTGGTTGAGATGGGGGCCATACCTTAATTTCCGCCCCTAGTGATCCCTTGATGGATTCTGCCCCCGCAAGGATGGAGGATTGTGACGTCCACCAACGATATTATTCCGTGACATTGGGAAGGGGAGACATCTTACAATTGCCGAGTGTCGAGACAGAGGTGGGTGGCTCGTTGGTTGCCCTTTCCACCAATGGCGTCGACCTGGAAGTGCGTGCAGTGGCGCCCGTCTAGGTGCATACTGCGTATTGTACAGTGGAACCCCTGATCGGTGGTGGATTCATAGTGCTATAATAAACTACACTTAACCCGTATCTCGTATGTCTTAGTGAAAGGAGTATAGGGGATGGGATGGGTGAATTCCCAATAAGGATCCCATCTCCGGTCAGTGGTAGCCACTATATCCCCTAGGAGACACAAAACACCCCTTCCCCCATCCCCTGTGAGCCCCAATCAAGCTTGTTTCCGAAACATTGAAGTCAGCATGTATATGGGCACTTGGGACACTTCCTACCCCGGGATTTATATACGGGAGTAACACGGCGGACATATCTACCTAGCGCCTTTGCAGATCAGCGCGCCAGATGCGGAGTGCTGTGGTGGATCTGCGGGTGAAATCGATAATCTTCCGATGGCACAATTGTTGACTTCAAAACAAAATATTGATTGACCCACGACGAGACCTTCAATTCCGTGAACCCTCCCCGCTTCGGACTGTTGTCAAAACCCCTATCTTTCTTTGTTCAGGAGGTTCTCGTGTGACGAAACAGAAATGGGCGGGGACTCGATCTAGCCAGACTCATGGGTCGAGGTTTGGACTCCTTGAGACGAAAATGTCGAGTATTCATCAAGTCAGTTGAGCAAGGACAGGGACGAGCGAGTCGCATCGATGGAGTCACCTCGCTACCAGGTTTCCCGCCAGGCCCACTTACAGTCTCGTCAGCGCTAGGTACGTTTCAAACGCCAAAAAAGGGGATTCCATCAGTGGAAGCCGTCGCGGAGAATTTGAGTGTGACAGGGGCTGTAGTTTGATAGCTGAAACCAAGCTTCGAGACCCTGTCGCCCCAGCTGAGGGGACAGGTCACGCAGGTGGATTATACTTTAACGAGACAGTGACCATTTCCCCCTATCAGTCTAGATTGTCTCATTGACATAAGTCTTGTGCTCTCTTAATTTCCTGATCTGTCGATGGCTGTGATATGTGAATCCTGATGTGGTATTTGATGATGAGCATCCTTGCGGTGACTGGTGGACTCGTGATGGCCGTTGGTGGCCACGTGAGCACTGTCACAACCCCGGATTGGCAGGTGAATAAGATTCATGCATGAATCCTGTCGGTACCTGTCCGACAGAATACCTAGGTAGGCAGAAGAACTCGAACGAGTTAGTCTTGATATGCGGGCCGCTGTGATACCTGGTTAGGTTCGGATCGAGAGTCTCTGTACCAATTGGTACACCAGATGATGCGGTAACCGCTTTCCAGGTACTGGGAAAAGTAGTAGTCGTGCTTTGGTTTGTCACTGTCAGCCTCTTCAGTGCAGCACTCGAGGACGTCAACTCCTATGGCTTATGTTATCAACGGATACATTACTTGCATACTTCCACACTGCGTCGTCGCTCAAGTCTCTGGGTGAAGGCGCCGCAGGCGGCAGAAGTGATGGTCGTATGGTCAGGAAAGGAGAGTGTTATGTATGCGTAGAGCTCTTGAAGGCCCGGGTGCTCAGGAACTGGTCATGTACAATACATCTCCAAGTTCCAGAAGATAGAGGTTAAAGTTACAAGGAACAAGACAGTGATTCCGTCAGACAACAGCTGGCATCGTGGTGATTTTGATGTGTCGATATTGACAGGTTGAGCCATTGTCCTCTTATCAGATCACCAACGACACTGACAGCAGACGTCATATCGCAATACCTATCACACCACATACCGATACCAGCTGAGGAGGCATCGTATTTGATGCATGTGCCTGTTAAAATCGAAATAAAAAAGGAGGGGAAAAAAGCAGAGTATACCTACTGTTTAGGTAGTGGGGAAGGTGAAGCACAAAGAAGGAAAAGTTGGTGAAGATCGGTACACCTCAAAAGCTTGGATCTCGACGGGCCAACCCGTTCCGCCCGCTGCAGTGTCTCGACTGTCCGGCCTCCGTGGTTCCGCGCCACACTCCACCCCCCATATTTCAGCTCAAGCCACATTTCCATGTTATGTGTTTCGATTGTTATCTTCAACTCCGGACTTGCATACTTTGTCCACACCCTCTCCCCCTAATTGATACCGAGAGACATGGCTCTGCGCAGATATGGATCTAGAGAAGAAGACGAAAAGACATTCTGGCTCGAGTTCCAAGTCTGCAGTGACGGCCACTACGTCACCCCAGCAGAGCAGGAACAACACCACCAGACGACAACCCAGGGGGCGGCCCCAGCCACATTCACATGCTTCGGGGACCTCCCCATAGAGCTGCGGCTCAAGATCTGGGAACACCTCCTCCAGCCGCGCATCGTCATCGCGGCGTGTTTTGACGAGGAGTGCGTCCCGGAGAAGCGCGCACAGCTCGCGCGCAGGGCGAGGTGCCCTCCCGCCCCCGTGCTGCTCCACATCAGCCACGAGACGCGCGAGCTCGCCCTGAAGCACTACGAGCTGGCCTTTGCGTGGAGGATCCCCTCCATGCTGGCCAGGCCGCGGTCCTCCGAGGCCAGGGTCTGGTTCAACTTCAGGCAGGACACGCTCTTCCTGCTGGGTGAGCTCGAGCCCTATGACTCGTCCAATATCAACGCGCCCATGGTGTACTTCATCAACCGGGCGGACACCCACCGGGTGAGACATGTTGCGTGCGCCTTCGAGGAGTTGCATTTTGGGGAGATTGAGAGCGAGCAGATCTTCGGCTGTCTTTTCCATGTGATTGATTCCTTCCCCGGCGCGGAGAGACTGTTGATTACGAGCACGGAGGAGGACCTGAAGAGGCATACCATGATTGGGTGCCTGCCGAGCTCGACGGATAATGTGGTGCAGAAGATCTGGTGGGGCTGGATCAACGGCACGAGTGTGGTCACTAGTAGGATGAGGGATAAGCAGATCCTCATGGTAAAGGAGGATGGGTTGGCGGAATTTGTTATTGAGCATAGCTAGTTGGGGGGGGGGCGTGTGCTGCATTTTATGAGTTATGGAATTTTGATTGCGTCGGCGTTGGGTTAGAGGCGGCAACATTTTAATTGCCCTGGTCGCAGAATCAGCAGCAGGGTATAGGATAGAGATAATTGTTGAATGTCGATTCGATCTTGTTTTTCATTCATTGTTATCGTACAAAATCATGGGTATGAGTGGAGTGAGCCGCCGCGTCCGTACAGTGCCGTAGAGAAGAATACCTAGGTAGTTTTCACATAACCGCACTCCTGAACGCCGTTTACCCAAACATGGTCAGCTCGTCTCACCTGCGCCGCCGCGGGCTATGCTCGTCATGTATCTCAAAAGCAGGACAGCCCTCTCTGTTCCCCCTCATGCCACCGAGTAGCCAATCCGTCAGACCGACAACCTTGGCGCCCATGCCCTTCTCCCAGTCCCCTCCCGTTTGAACATTCTCGATGGTATGGCTAAGCACCCTGCCCTCGCCATCAAATTCGAAGATGAAGAGTCCCCAGAACTCATTATTGTCCCTGTGCTCTCCGAGCCCCAGCCTATCTCGGAAGGGCAATCTCCAGCCAATACCCCTGCCTGCGGTCCGCCACCTCACGACTAGCTGCTCGTTGCCAGAGCCTGGTCTCCTTCCCGGCTGCTTTATTATGCGCTCGGACAAGATCTCGAGTTTGACATCGCCGATGATGGGGAGGCTGTTCCATGCGATGGGTGACGTCCACAGGGCGGCGATGTAGGCGACCCGGCCGGATACGGTGGGGAGATGCGGGTGGGTCGTTGGGAAGAGGTGGAGGGAGATGTTGGGTGCGAGAATCTCTGAAGGGAGTGGCGACTGGAGTAGAGTGGGCATGCGTTCTTGGAGAATGCGCAGTGCTGTAGAAGTGCCCCAGTCAGCTATGCGGCCGACCTTGTATATGCGCAGCAGCGCAGAAGGGCGACTTACTATGGCCTAACTTCGCCTTGCGCTCATCTGGCGGCTTGTTCGGGCCCTGACCCAGTGGTGATGTGGTGTTTGCATAGGGATAGGTCGGATTGAACCATACTTCAGGTAGGTTCCGGGGATTTGCCTCTTGGAGGGTAGTTAGGGGTTTGGAAGAGCCCGAAGAGGGTGTCTGACTGGGAGTCGTTTGCGTGGGGCTTGTTGGTATCAAACCGGCGAGGAATGACCTTGAGCGCCGGCTGGCCGTACTGGTCACGACATCTTTCGAGGATGGTGTGGTGGTCCGCAGGAGTCGGCGCGACGCGGACATTTGTTTTGAGTCTCTACATGAATACCCGGGGAGCGGTGGTGATGCTACTCGTCTGTCTGAAGGTTATTTTGTGATAGTTATTCAATGTGAGGCTTTGTTGAAACGTTAGGAAATCCGGATGATGGATGCAGGGTGAAATTTCTAGCACATGGTCTGATGCAACCGAGCAGCTGCCGAAATGCAACCTGGAAAAAGAGGTGGACGTCAAAGGTTCCAAACGGGCGGGTACGTGCGGGTACGGACCGGCATGACGCTGGAAATCCGGGACTGTTTACAGGTCCCCCACGGTCCTAAAGACAAGCTGGGACCCCCCTGGAGTGCCTGGAGTCCCCGCATCTCCACTGCTGTCCGTGAATCTCCCCGGATCGCCCGTCCATCTTCAATAACTCTGGACATACATAGATACATATCTCATCTGGACAGTATGAATCTGGAGAATGATCCATCTTGCATAAACACTAGCTAATGAATAGTTCGGCATTTTAAATCATGGTTGGTTTGCATCATAGATAATTGTTTAGTAGTTGAAAGTTCATTCTCATTTCCCAGGGCTGAAGATACTATAAGCATCTAGTAAGGGTAAGACGCAGAGCTTGCGTAGTGATGACACCTCTTTTAAGTTTATGCATATATTTACAGCGGGCCAACTGATTACCAGGGTCAACAATTAATTTCTGGAAGCTAACGATGGGAAAGTACAGGGCTGGACTGTTGCATCGTCGAATCTGATCCGGATCTTCCAAGGTTCCAAGGTTTATCAGGTATCATGAATGATCGATCTTTCGTCATACCAGGATGCTAGGGGCGAACATCTTCCAAGGTTTCCAGCCAGCATCTGGACAGTTGCTAGGCTGGACTTAGAACGGTTCACGTGAAACAGTCATGAACATCAAGGTGCAAGCCCCACGTGTAGAGACTATAAATGTATGTGTCCCTGTCACTTGTCCCGCTGGGGAAGAGACCAAAGGTGTGAATGAGACATGCGGAATTATCAGCTGCACTCCCCTTGACTCAGTGTGAGTGTGATGAGGCGGTCCCCTGCAGATGTTTCTGTGTGGCACTGGGGGAGCAGTTATTGACAACAATTTGGATGACTGTACTGACATGCGTGACTGTAATGGCAGCACTCTTTCATAGTCACAATTCATGACAACAAGGATGTGAAAAGAAATGCAGTGTGATATTGATTATCAGAGGTGGTCCTTGTGATTTTAGATAAAGACTTGACTGCCCCAGCTGGTCTGGCCTGGACTCTCAGGAGAAGGTTCGGCCCCTAAAGAATCCCCACTGTACGGTAACGGGAAGCAAGCACCTGGCACACAGGCGCAGTAGTATAAGTATTAAGTACCTAGAGTCACGTGGATCTTTGGGAGCACGGGCCTCACAAAGTATCCACTTCAGCCGGGCATTGTCAACGCTACTAGACGCTGGACGTTACCTGCCAGCCAGCCTGCAACATCATCTCCATCCCCCCCCATCTCCATCAACTTTCCGTCCACTCCCTATCCGTCGCTATCTTCCCATTTTGCCAACCAACCCACTGCCTGTCCTAGAGCTCATACCTGACCAGCAATTTGAAACGGACTCATCATGAATCCCGAGTAGTATGTGGTTATCACCAACCGTCTCCGTCTTCGATCACCGTCTTGTGCTGACACCGACTTCTAGAGCCTCTCCTGCCCAACCTTGCGACAACATCCAGCCCTCTCCGTCCAGACTTCTCAAACCCACTCGTTTCAGCTATTGACATCCTCTAGATACGACTACCTCTTCAAGCTCCTCCTCATCGGAGATTCCGGTGTTGGAAAGTCTTGCTTGCTGCTGCGATTTGCCGACGACACTTACACCGAGTCCTACATCTCCACAATCGGTGTCGACTTCGTACGCAAATAACCGCTCCCCCGCCACCCCCAACAACACTCCTTTGGCTGACAATATAATAGAAAATCAGGACAATCGAGCTCGATGGCAAGACGGTGAAGCTGCAGATCGTAAGGCAGCCCATTCCCCATCCGTTCCGCCATCGCGAGGAGGCGTTTGCTAACAAGACTCCTTAATCACCAGTGGGATACCGCGGGCCAAGAGAGATTCCGAACCATCACCTCTTCCTACTACCGAGGAGCCCACGGCATCTGCGTTGTCTACGATGTCACTGATATGGACTCGTTCAACAACGTGAAGCAATGGCTGCAGGAGATTGACAGATATGCCACCGAGGGTGTCAACAAGCTGCTCGTCGGCAACAAGAGCGATATGGCTGATAAGAAGGTCGTGGAGTACAGTGTGGCGAAGGTACGGCTATACATACCCTTTACCTGATGATAGGCCGCTGCCAATGACCACCCACCCATCCTAGGCTGGTGTGGCGATCTAATCAGATGTTCCTCTTACTGACTGCAATAAATAGGAGTTTGCTGACAGCCTGGGCATCCCATTCCTCGAGACCTCGGCCAAGAACGCCAGCAACGTTGAGCAGGCCTTCCTTACCATGGCCCGGCAGATCAAGGAGCGCATGGGAACCACCGCCACGAACAACACTAAGCCAAACGTCCAGGTCGGCCCTGGCCACGGCGTATCGTCCGGATCCAGCAACAGCTGCTGCTAAACGAATGATGCCACCAACTCCCGTCTCGTCAAGTTTGTATAAGTATCGAACCAACGCCAAGTTTTGGGAGAGAACGGCTACTCACGACCGTCACGAGATGTGGAACACGCGAGACGTGTAGGGTTGTCAGGAGTGCAGGCTGGCGGTTATGGGATTCGGACTTTGATTTTCCCCGCGTTCGTGTTTTCTGTTGGCTGCTTCCTGCGCATAGAACCAAGTGATCGTCACTTTGGATTTGTTTTCCGGGGTCAGGAAGCTGCAGACAAAGCATCAGACGTCATGATGGATGGACCGGGCATCTCCTAAGGCATACTGCCATTATCCCCTCGACGGATCAATGCGGGGAAAGACCGGGGAGGTCACCTTGGAGCGTCTACTATCCAGATGGCATGTCATGACATAATACATACACAACTGGAGTTCTTGTCTTTTATCTGACGTGATCCTTTTTCTGCATCCTTTTTGTTTGTGATAGGGATTTTGAGGGGCATATGATTTCCTTTGGCTTCTGTTCAATGTTAGTTCTCGAGGTTAGGGACGTAGGAAAGGTCAATTTAGTCGGGCATTTTAGAGAATTCTGCAGTACATCGCACTTGATTTGTACTGTCCGAGGGCATCAACTACTACTCGACAAGACGTGGAGCCCTTGGAGCTGGTGGACAGATCGGAGAGCCCTCGGATGCCAAACCCCAATATATGAAGTAGCAGACTTTTGTTCCACAAAGGTTTGGATGTTGAAAATCAGATGACAACGACGATCCCTGGTCTGTTTGCCGACTAGTGCTAATTTACATAGCTTCACACCTCCGTTGTCAAAGCACAGATCTCTTGACAGGTCACTTTCGTTTATGAGTGTTAGGTAGTTGGGACTCAGTCCTTGCACCCATGCAAGCTATGATCACGGTACCTAGGTACCTCAGTATGCAAGGAATACTTGTGGCCTTTGTGGTGTTGTTCTTCAAGGTTTTATTGACTCGCTCTAGGTCACCTTTGTACCTTTCTCGTCTTTGATTGCATGTATCCTCATCCGCCCCTGTCAGCCCTTGACAATGGTGGCAGACATCCTCGGCCGCCTATCTGGCATCGATGCAGAATGTACAACAGTTTCCACTGTAGCTGCCGTGCTTGGGGCAAGTTCCGGGCATCTTTTTTGATTTGGTTTCTTGAAGACTGATAGATGTGGTTGATGAGGAGTTCTTTTGTTGGTTTTGTTCTAGCCTTTTGGTTTGCACTGCTTGGTTGTGCTGATGTGTTGTTTGAGAAGCTGCTGATGGAGGAGAAAGAAAGGGAGAGTAGCTTGGGAAGGCATCCAACATGAAAGTTTATATAGGGATCTCGAAGGGAGTGATGCATACATCCTTGGTCCTCAATGCACTCTCGTGACACTTTGAACGTAGGAGGTCATTCTTCCCAAGTCGTGAAGGGTCAACGTCACTGGATGGCACCTAGGCATATTCCGTGCTGCATCTCGATCACAATGGAGGAATGTACTCAGTGATGCCTTTTGGTCACAAGCAGCGACTACCGCCCTACAGCAGCGTGTCAGGGGGGAAGGTTGTATTTTCGACACTCCTGGATTGCGGCTCATAGAGGGATTGGAAGCATGTTCAAGAGCACGCAAGGTGTGACAACTATCACTTACAAAGATATCTCGACAATGATAGTTGGCTTATGGTTTCCGTGGTAGAAATTCAAAATTGTTGCCCAATGCACCATATACTGGCTCAAACGTTTGCTTTTGACAAAGAATTTCAGTTTCCCCCATCCTGTCTATAATCCCTAACCAGCATGCATCATGCAATAACAACCATCTGGGAACCAACATGACTGGAACCGCAGAACGGGGTCGAAAGAAAACAGACGCTTATGAGTGGTAACAAATACTTGGAAGTCCACACCTTGACCAAAGAAACCCTCTCACCATTCACTCACGCCAACCCCAACCACTTCAACGCCTTCCGACTATTCCCCTTCCTCAACTCCTTCTGCCGCAAATACATCGGCATCAGCCTCCTCTCCTCGTCATCATAGAACTCCCCATCCTCCACCACACTTATAGCATATAAACTAGCCCCATCATCTTTACCCTCGGTTGCTCTCGCCAGCCGGCGGCGGGTAATCGACCTCGAGCGCGGTCTCTGGCCCAGGTTCTGCCCCGTAACGCCGCGCCCCCGAGACCTCGTGCTCGTTGTGGAGGGGGACGGGGAAGTGGATCGGGGCTGTGGAGGAGGAGGAGGTGGTGGCGGCGCGAAGGGGAAATCAGGCGCCAGGGCTGCGGCGGATATTGGAACCCGCGGTATGTTGTTGCTATTCCCTTCTCCACCATCGTTGACATCATAACGCGGCGACATGGGAGGGGTGTGTGTGTACACTGGTGAGTTGTCGTTGCGCCCCTGGATGGTGAGCTTGCTCATCAGCTTAGGCAGCGGCACCGCGCCGGTGATGGTGCCCTTCATAGATCGGGCCGTGCCCGCCCTGCTGCCATGCGAGGGGCTGCGTTCGGGGACATAGAAGGAGTCCACCTCTATCAGGAGCTTCCAAATCGTCGAGATGAACACTGCTATGTCAGACTCACTTGCGGAGCTGGTCAGGAGGTAGTTCGCCTTGGAGAATGAGTGCCTCCTGCGGTGACCCAGACTTGGTTTGTTATCTGGGAAAGGCGGCCCTCCTAAGTTGATTGAGTCCAAGCTGTTTATGTCTATGTTATTGTAGACTGCACAGGTCCTAGAACTGTGTTTGCTGCTGGGTGGGGAGAAATTGTCCGAAATGGGAGAGGTCGCTTCGGAATCGATTATTCCTGCTACCTTGAGGATGTTGTTTCCGACCAGCTTCTGCAGGGCTAGGACGGTCGCTAGGTGCTCAGCTGGGTATTCGAGCAATAGGAAGCGAATACTGGAGTGGACGGCGAGGTATGTCTCCAAATGAGGGATGATCAGGCATGAGAGCAGGTAAGGGTTTTCGAAGGGGTTGTTGTGTGTCTGTTGCAACAAAGGTTGAGCGGTGAATGATTGCATCGCATTGGCGATCAGGTATCTACAGGAGACTTAGCACAAGCTCATGATATCAATTCATCGAAAGGAAACCATACCTGATGTCTAGGCGACCACTTCGAGACATCCCACTCGGCTTTGCCCCCAGCTTCTCAATCTGGCCCATAAGCGCAGGAAGGAAGTCCCGCTTCACGCCTCTCTGGCAACCGATCGCCAAAATGAGATCCGTACTCCTTCCACTCATCTTATTGCCATGGGCTGCACTCTCACTGAAGATCGGACTCCACAGGCTGCCCATATCGGGCAGAGGCCGACGGCTGAGCTCGTGATATCCTTCGTCCTGTTGAGGAGGAAAATATAACTCCAGCACAGACCGCAGCTCATTCTGAACGACGATAGCGTTCGGCCGACCCGAGGTTGAGAATTCATGAAACCTTGACTCCGTCTTGTTTGCCACTGGAGGTGGTGTCTGGGACGGCGTGGGTAACTGACGGGTATACATAGCCACCGCTGAGAGAGGCGGACTTGGAGTTTGTAGCTTCGACTGGGAGCAACGCACATCGTGTCCTCGCGCCATAAATGGATTGTACTCTTCTGAATCCACGGAATAATCAGGGTGCTCCGCCACTCGAGGCAACCATACTTGCTCCTTGAGACTGGACAAATCCGATGCCATGGCAGTCGAAGGACAAGAATTAGTAGGCCCTATGTGCGACGAGGCATGTGGAGATGGACACACAGGTAAAGAGCCGGACTTGAAAGACTGTATCACAGAGTCCAGTATCGGATTGTAAGTCCCATCAGTGAAACGGATTACAAGATCCTCGGTGAGTGGCAGCACGGGCTGGAACAGCTCCGCCAGCGCACGATGCTCATCGTCAAAGTCCGCAGCATCAGTCCCGCGATGGACGTATGACTCTCTCGTGGGTTTTGGTGGCCTCCCCTGAAATGTGGGAGATTTCCGTATTGTTGTCGTATGGGCCTTGACAAATTTTGCTTGGGGTAGGTGAAGGAGGTTATTGCTTGAGTATGGGTCTTCAACGATGGACAAGTGCCGGCTCTTGGCTTCTGAAACACCTGACAGCGCAGCCCTTTTTGGTGCTGGAGCTGTGCTGGTAGAAGAAATGCGTCTCCGTCTTGCTTGATGCAACTCTAGGTCCTCGAGTGATCGTGTATTCCTCAGTGGCTTGTTCATCCTCGACGCCCTCATCTGCACCAGTCGCGCCTCCCCGTAGATGACACCGTCTGGCGTAGCCGGTGGTGACAGAACAGCATCCAATATCGGTGAAAGTGCCTGCATAGTAGGCTGGGTCTCTGCATTATGTGGCTCGTAAGGCTCTTCCAAGCGGCTTGGTGGGCGAGTAAGTACCAAACGCCCTCTGGGAATGCCATTCTGATTTCTCATGGCATGTATTTTTGCAAGCTCCTCCTCCATTGTCTGCTGGCAGTTGGTTGGCTCACCTCTGTCGAGGTTTGAGTCTAATCGGTCCTCCTCATCCGCTTGTGATCCGAAAACGTAAAAAGGTGAGGGCTCGCCCATCTCATCTGCGTAACCATACATGGGCAGGCTCAAGCTCCTCGGCCGCTTTCTGGTAAAGCAAACGACTGGTTGCAGAAACTCGGTTTCCTCATACAGAGCATCGGCCGCTCTCATAGCCTTGGTGATTGGGTCCTCGACCTCGTCGTTCTCCCAATATTGTACATCGGAGTCAGCTTCTCTGCCAAGCATCTGTAACGTTGTTGGATCGGAGTATTTCTCTCCCCGGTCCAGGCCTTTGACTCCGTATTGAGCAACATTCCTGAATACTGACTCCGCTGCGAGAAGGTCTCCTGGTGCTTGATGCTCGCTAATGATCGCTATGCATTGCGATACAGCACCCGCAGTTCCGCCACTCAAGAACACTATTCTCTTGTTGTTGGCACTGGAGCCTCGCAGAAAAGCCATAGCAACATCGTGTCTTGCCTCAGCGGCCTTGTGGGCGTTCTTCACAAGAGCTCGTGCACTGTATCGGCTCTCCTCCTCCCCTTGCATATAAGCCTGTATACTTGGCAGTATCAAGACCTGGGGCGACGTTGGAAGCAATCGCATTTGTGTTGATACAGCATCATCTGGGCCCTCGAATGCTACCAATATGCCATGGTAGTGATCTTCTTTCTCCATCTTAGTCTCCTCAGAAGACCGAGCCTGTTTCCAGCACAGCTCTTGATCCTGAATTGAGTGGGACGATCCGTGTTGGAGTACTTGTAGTGAGATCGCGGCGATCGACGACGTGCACCATGAGCCTCAGAAATTGTGAAGTAGGTTCAAGGAAGGGATCAGAAACAAAATGAGACAAAAGGCTTCAAAGTTGAAGACCTTAGTACTTGAGACTCGAAAGCAATATAACTGACGTGATAATGATAATGAAGCCAGCGGACATGAAGACGAAAGGAATATGTGGGGAAGAGAGGATTCACCTGTCCTACCAAGGTACCTTTATTTTGCTTCTTTTTGATGTCCCCTTTTCCGGCCGGCCCTACGGAATGGATCTAAAGTAGGCGACGGATAGGGACAGTAAGACGCATAAGTCTACAGCAATGGGCAGTGGCTGCCCTCGTTCAACGTTACTGAAGAGCCACACGAATAAGGGCGTGGATGATGTAAAGGCACCCACTGTCCAACGTGTTGGTCCAAGATGGTTCCAGCTTTGACAACAAACGGCCAGAAGCAGGCCAGCCCCGGCTCCATGGACAACACATAGGCGACATCGTCCTCACCAGTGGCCAATGAGCAAGTCGTATGGTATGTCCGAGCGTCCAGAACGAGGGGAATACTTTGTAACGTGGCTGACATGGGCAGAGACGCAAGCCACTGCAGCTCATACCCGAGTGCTGGGGTTGAAGCGGTCGTCTAGATGCCGTCTAGATCGATCTATCAACGCATGATACCTTGGCTCCCCGAGCCAGGGGGTGGGGATTTAAAGATACGACTGTTCCAGAAGTCGCTTATCCCTGGCGAACAGTTGCTGTGGACCGATGCGGAACCTCCTGGGTGCTTGCACTTCATGCCTTGGTGCGAACTCCACGGCAAGAGTCAGTGGGATGTATAGACCAACAGCAGCCACAAATTCGTGAAGCACCACATGAGCTTGCAAGTTTGCGAGTCCATGAGATGCCACATGGAGGCTTGTTGCGCATCGTTCATGGTTTATGGCTTGCCCCTGACGTGCAGAGTGGCAGTGTTCCCCAAAGAGAAGTCTGGGACTCGAACCACCACGAGCTTGTGTCGAATTCTAGGACCTCAGGCCGAATGGTGATGTTTCTTTGGTACAATCCTATAGCAGCATTGACTGAGCAGGAAGCTCGTGTAGCACGAACAGAGCTATTGGTGTCTGAAATGTACCGAGCCGTAATTACGGGCAAACAGGCGGCCAATGGCATTGTGTGCGGACCCGAAGGCTGAAGGGGAAGGCTCTCGTCATGGCGTCGTGACACATTGCTTTTGCCGCGATCGGGTCCTTGGATCTTCAATTCCTTCTTCATTTTCCTTTTCTTTTCCCTTTCCGTCCTGTCAGTTTGTGAGGGCTGCCATTTGCAATGTATGAAATGCAAGCAAGCAGCCGGCCTGTTGGCATAATATGAAACGAGTCGGGAGGGCTTTGTGGTCGGTAATGGAGATAGACTTTAGGAAACCCACGACGATCTGCACTGGGGTTTCCAAGATCTTGCCTCCAGAGCACCTCAATCTTAAAGTAGATGTTACCCCGGTGACTCCAAGAGTTCTGTCCTGCATGTTGATTGCCATCCAACGAAGATTGCATTTTCCTCCCTTGCCTCGGGATTCTTATTCCTAGTCCGAAGCCCAAGCCAGGTATCATGCTCGTCGTTGAGAGCCTTTTCAAGATTATGTGGCACACTAAACGTGCTTTGCTGCGAGAAGCCGCTCCCTTGCATTCCCCTGCATGTGGCCTCGCAGCTCCCTGGTGATAGTATACTGTGTAGTCAGTTTCCAACCCTCACGGACGTATCACGCGAGCCGCTCCTATCAAGGAGATTTGGAGCCGGACAACCAGTCACGGAGAGCACCACGCAGTCACAGGGCCCTTGCCATATGAACAGGGTTCCAGTTGAGTTCGCTTTGCTGCTGCTCGTTGACAAAAAAGATTGGTTCTGTGTGGATCATGTCTTTCCTCTCGCAATTGTCGTTGGGTCCGTCAAGTTGCTTTTTGCGGTAGATCTCCTTCCGTGTCTGTAGGCTGCACTGCGACAATAACGGCCAACATTCTGGCCGGGGTGTTCCGAAAAGCCTTTAACGTCCTGTTGTTTGTCGTACCATAATATTTTGAATGATATTCCATGCAGATGTCACTGTCGCACGGCGAAGCTGGTTGGTAATGTCTCTTGGAGATGAGGCATCACCTTAACTTGTCTGAAAATGATGTGAGCTGCAATGCAGTCAGCATTTCATTGCCAACGACAAAGCTCGCGGTATAGGTGAGGCTGGCCGTAGGTAAATGTGCGGGAGAACTCGACATTGGCACTCGGGCATTCTCCACAGGCGATGCTGGCCCTATATTCACTCTCTAGATCTTGCATTGACCAAAGGTAACGTTCTTCCATATTCTGGTGCTGTAGCTTCTGCTCATGCCACATTAATCGTCCATTAGCTCTGCGAGCTCGGCCTCCTCTTCGGCAGTTAGCAAGTTCTCCGCCTTTTCCTCGGCACCGTCTTCTTCGCCTCCGTTGGTGGCGATTTGAGTTTGCTCTTGCACGGCGTCATCGAGTCCCATCTTATCAAGTGGCCAGGAACGCACAGTCCCATCGATGCTGACACTGACGAGTCTCCGGTCGTGTCCTTGGCCGCTCTCGAGGAGCAACAAGTCGGTAACCTCGTCGTAGTGACCCTCCAAAGAGCAGTAAAGTTTTCCAGACGCCCTGTCCCACACCTTAAGGTCTTCATCCCTTCCGGCGGTTATGACCCATTGGTCCGTCACCGTTACAGCGCGGACATGATCACCATGCTCGAAGCTATCTTCAGTCGTGAAGTCCTTCCCTCGCGACAAGCACTTTGCTGTACCATCCCCACTGGCCGTCCACAGATCGACCTCGTCACCCAAGACATCAAACAGCACCTTGTAAACACCAGTCTCGTGTACATTTATCGTCCTCCTCTCCACGTTCGGCGTCCCGGGTTCCGCATCCGCGAGTTGTTCCCAGCCAGTCAGTCGTACCTTCCACCTCCGGATCTGAGGGTCACTCCCTGCACTGACCACAACAATCTCATCTTCAGAGCTCAATACGGGGTCAGTCGCAAGGGACTGCACGGCGAGCATGGTGGTCACCGGGTCCTGCAGCACATGCAGACGGGTTCCCGTTGCAACGTCCCACACCATGATCTTCTTATCTGCGCCGCCGCTGATCATAACATCCTTCCCTGCAATACGCGTGCACACGACCGCCTTGACAAAGTCGGAATGACCTTCGAATTTGCGACCAGGCTGACGGGTCTCAATGTCCCAGGACCAGATGGCCTTGTCCCAAGAGCCGGCGAAGACAGTCCTGTTTTCCGAACCGCCTACTGCGACGCAGGTGATAGGTGCTGTGGGTCCGCGGTAGACTGTCTTGGAATCTCCCTCGTCGACGTTGATCCTCCTCACCGATCCCGCGGTCTCAGCTACGAACACGCTGTTCGAGGGGGAGTGCGGGTCCACACATGCTGCTGCGATCTTGGACTTGAGAGCAATAGGGTTGCCGAACTTGTTGCTTGACTTGGCCTCCCGTCTTTCCCTCTTGCTTTGAGCCGCGCTATGTGACTTATTAGCTCATGTCCCGTGGAAAGGTGACGATCTGTTTTGTGTGGCTTCACTCACTCTGACTCAAAGAAGTGCCTCGGGTCTGAAGAGTTCATCTTGAATCTTTTGCCTGTCTTGGCTTTTCAGACTAATCGAAAACACCTGTTTGCAAACCGGATTGAAAGTCCCGGGTCAAAATAATCCCTGAACGATTGACTGTGTATGTCTGTTTATGTCGCCGTCGTAGTCTTGACCTCGATTCTTGAGCGTTGCTTACATATATCTATTGGTGCACAGACCACTCCTCTACCCCTGAATCTTCGAGGCGAGTGAGGGTATTGCAGCTGGGTAAGGGTTGAAGGAGGGGGGGGTACTCGAGATGAGGGTTACCACTACCGTGGACATGGAGCCCCTGTTTTTAGCACGACACGACCTTAATTAGTTGGACTGGCCCCACTACGCGTCTCGTCGCGTCTCCCCAATTCTGCTTTCTCAGTCGAATACACGCATATCAGCCAGCTTAGCCAGCTTTCGCAGTTCTGCTTTTCATGAACCCTTTTGCGGTCAAATACGTAATTCTTGTGCCATAGGACTTTCATCTTGATAATGGCCTCGGCTGCCCAACGCGTTCGCCCTCGGCCGGCCCATACACAAGGCACAACTCGCTGTGCCTATACGCCAGATGGAACCAAACTGGTGACCGTGGGATCGAACAACACAATTCGTCTCTACAAGACTGGATTCGACGGAGAGCCCATCAACATCGACGAGTGCCAAGAACAGAACGTCAGCGTCGTCGCCAATAACGATTTCTTCATAGTTGGCTCCGAGGATGGCACCGTCAGCTTATACTCCCTCGAGACCAACACCTTTGAGAGATTCCTCACGCGTTGCACATTGCCCGTACGCGCCATTGCACTGTCTCCGGATGGAAAGTTGTGCGCCGTTGCCAGTGATGAGCTCACTGTCAAGGTCGTTGGAACCGACGATAACTCTAAGATATTCCACCTGAAGGAGCATGGGAAACCAACCAAGCATGTCGCCTTCGACCCCAAGGGCAGCCTGCTATCACTGTCCTGCACCGATGGCGTCGTGTACGTCTACTCCATGACGGCAGAGGAGCCAGAGCTGATTAAGAAGGTTGATGGAGTGATTGGAGCTTTGGATATGCAGGATGAGGCTTCTTCCGCCGTGGCCTGGCATCCGGACGGGAGGGCGTTCGCAGTTCCGACGCCGATCAGGGACATATTGGTCGTCTCCAAGAATGACTGGGAGCATCAACGATCCTTCAGGAACGGACACGAGGGCGACATAACCGCCATCGCCTGGTCCCCTAACGGAGCCATGCTCGCAACAGCCGCCAAGGACAAGAAAGTCCTTATCTGGCAGACGAAAGACCAAACCGTTATCGGCAGATATGAATATCCGAATGTCATGGACATCGCATGGCACCCAACCAATAACTTGTTGTCCCTAACCACGACTGACGGCGAGGTCTACATTTGCCCGGACTTCATCTCCAACCAATTTTCCCTGCTCCTCAAACTGCCGAGGCAACCAGCCCCTTTCATTCACGACCCCCTTTCAGAAACCTCAGCAAATGCTCGGAGACCGCAAATAAATGGCCAGAAGCCACATCCACCCCCAGCACGCACAGAGCTGACTGACGACCTGGACTCCCTGCTTGACGATGGGTTTGGGGAGGACGATGACAACTTCGTTGTCGATGACGACGGCGCTGGCTACACCCTTGGCCGAAAGCGACCGGCGGACGATGATGGTATCTTTGGCGAACATCCCAACAAGCGTACGAATCTCTTGCGACCTCAATATCATGAACCTTTCCAACCCGGTGCCACGCCTTGGCGGGGCAACCGGAAGTACCTCTGTCTTAACCTTATTGGCTTCGTCTGGACTGTTGACCAGGATACGCACAATACCGTGACCGTGGAGTTCTACGATCATGAGTTCCATCGGGACTTTCATTTCACAGATACGTTCCTGTATGACAAGGCCTGCCTTAACGAGACGGGGACGCTCTTCGCATGTCCTCCGACAGATGATGCGCCTGCGTCAATTTTCTACAGGCCCCACGAGACGTGGACCCAGCGAAATGACTGGAGGACAGAGCTGCCCAAGGGAGAGTCCGTCTTGGCCATGTCTCTTGGGGACTCATTCATCACTGTAACGACTTCTGCAAACTACGTCCGGGTTTACACGCTTTTCGGAATTCCCTACCGAGTGTATCGTCCAAAGAGCACACCAATGGTGACCTGTGCTAGCTGGCGGGATTACGTGTTGACCATGGGCAACGGACCTTGCGGTGCAGATGGTCGGACGAGGTTGCTCTACTCAATTGAGAATATCAAGCGTGATGAGATATGCCAAAATGAGGATACGGTAGCATTACCAGAAGGAGTCACCGTCAAGAGCGTCTTCTTCTCCGACAATGGAGTAAGTCATCACCCTAACACCTACAATGTATGCCACGAGGACTAAGATGATATAGGACCCTTGCATTTATGACAGCGAGGGGGTACTCCTCACTTTGCTACACTGGCGCCAGCCATCACGAGCATCATGGGTCCCACTATTGGACACCAAACTCCTGCCTCGCCTGGCTTCAGGGCGAAAACACGAGTCTTACTTCCCCATTGCCGTTGCAGACAACAGATTCCACTGTATTATCCTCAAAGGCGGCGACCAATACCCTTACTTCCCGCGACCCCTCCTTTCTGAATTCGACTTCTCCATCCCACTCACCTCAGCACCGCCCAAAGCCAAGGCTACCACCAAGGCGAAAGCCAACGGCGACGGCGACGACGACGATGTCTTCTCCGAGAATGAGATGGACGTCTCAGAGGAGGTCGAGGAGACCTCCGAGGCCCGCAAGCTCGAGCAGCAGTTCATGCTCCGCGGCGTGCAGGCCGCGCAGATGCAGGACCTGGTCGAGTCGACCTCGGGCTCCCACTCGCAGCGGGCGGTACTGTCGCGCCTGGAGATCGAGATCGACAAGACGCTCCTGCAGCTTCTGGCGATCGAGTGCCGCGAGGGTGAGGAGCGCGGCATGCGTGCCCTGGAGATGGTGGAGCTCATGCGGGACCGCACGGGCAGGATGATCGAGGCGGCGGGCAAGGTGGCGGAGAGGTATGGGAGGACGATCCTGGGGGATAAGATTAGGGAGGTGGGCGAAAAGAGGGTTAGTGGTATGGACTTTGACGAATAGTCCGATCCGCCAGCCCCCTTGTGATTTGTCTGCCTATTACACTACACACTGGTTGGATGATGGGTGGAGTTGGACAGGATGCCTGGGGCTGCACAAGTATTTCGAGGTAACGCATTGGTACAAATTTCACAATGTGCATGGGAAGGCTATGCATCTGTTCACACGAATCCTAGCCTGATTGATTAAGTCAAATCGAACAGTCTCTTCCCGCTGTTTCACGGAGAGTCCCTCCTTCTATTGAATGCCCCGTCGTCATCAACTCTTGACAGCCTCACGCTTCCTCGAGGGCCGAAACTCTCGTTTAGCACAATGTCGGCACTATGGATTCAGTAGCTTGGTCGGCTAGTCTTCAGCAAACCAGTCTGAGCGCTTAGACTGCAGTCAGCAGCAACAAAGCTAGAGGGGGTCAGAAAGGGGGCCGGGGCCATCAAGCGTCTCCCAAGATCAGCTCTAGCCCCTGAAGATCCGAAGGCAAGGTTATCGAAGGAACGGTAAGAAGGGAGACGGGCGTAGCGCAGCGAGGCTTTCCAGATTTGGGGAGAAGGAAGGCGGGGGGAGGGGGGGCGTGGGTTGCTCTCGCGCAACTCTTCGCAACAGTTGATGGAACTATTCTGGATGGTCCGTAGAAAGGGTGTGGGTTTTCTAGAGGCGACAAGAACGACGGAAGAAGCCGAACGTGCCCGTTTGTATGGTAGTATAACAGAAATCTACTGTGCACTTGTCACGGTATTTTTGCCTTGCTATGATGCCATTGACATATCCTTCCGGTTCATATGGGTGGTCAGTGAAGCGCGATGGGGAGCAGCATTGAGCCGAAGGGAGAATCCCTCCCACCCTGGAAGTGTTGTGTGTGGGTTCAGTCTAAGTGAATGGTATAGAGAAGGTGGCTAGACATGTCGTAAAGAAGTCATTCTCATGTCTTCTCTAGCCAACAAGAAGGAATGAAGGGGGTGTGATACTTTTCGGCTCTTCAGCTTCCTCATGACATCAAAGTCGGAAGATGCCTGTTTCCCTTATTAGTATCGTCATGTTTTCGTCAAGAGACTGCCTACACGTTAAATTGGAGTTTCGGAAGCCCTTTGAAAATGTCGATGAGCCAAGGTCGTGACATCTTGTACAACCCCAAGTGACACAAATGTGAAGGGTCGTACATGGTCACAGGCATGTTCCCTGACAACAGGAAAAAGCTCGACCGCAGCGAGGCGAGCGTGTGCGGATTATAAGAACCCGCACTCGTGTTTTGTGGTTTGACAGATGAAACTTTATTTTATGAACATCACGAACCCCCGTCCGTGTCCTCCTCTTCTTCTCTCTCTCTCTCTCGCTTGCCACTCCGCAACGGTGTGTCAGTGAGACGATCATCCCGAAACATCGGCGTCGTAGCACAATGCAGCAGTTTGTTGGAGTGTTGGGTGAGATGGATGAACGAACCCTCAGCCACGGCGCCAAAGTCGTTGAACGGTTTTTTTGCCCTCCTCCCTGTTTCATGCCACAGAAACAAATATGGGAATAGATAAACAAAAATAAGCTTGAAAAGCTTGAATCTCGCCCGGGCTGCGACTTTTTGTTTCTTCCGCCGCACGTCGGGGGCTTGGATCATCATCCGCATTGGCATCTGGGCACCACCCCACGGTCCGGGATCCAGATGCCCAACGGAATGAATCTCGCTGGGAGGCAGATAAATTTGTCAATCGATGCCATGTAAGATGCGTGTGGGGGATCTCATCTCAGCTGGGAAGTCAAAGCTGCACGACATTATCGTACGGGCATCGAAAAGTTTGATATCGATGTGATCTGCCTGGCATGCCCCTCCTCAATCTATCCTCGGCCGAGATATGTCATATGTGGCTCGGTCCCCAAGGGTATTTACAGACAGACATATTGATTTTGAGATGATGGCGGTGAGAAACCTGGTGTAGATCATCCGTATCGAGGCTGTCAGCTCTAATGAGTCCCGATCTGGAAGATTGGGAAGACCTGGAGGTTCTGAATTTGAGCTTCAGCTTGAGCTTGATCTGGGGTCAGAGGTCAAAAACTTGGATGCTGGGCGCGCTTCGCATTGTTCGGGGCAGACTAGTGTTGTTGTGTCAAAGTAATTCGCCGGGAGATACGCTCACCAATTGGCAACCTTAATGCCACCGAAACTGTTTGTCCCCGAGGTGTGTGTAGGTTGGTTCTTTCGTTCGTTCGTCAAGGTCGGTTGCTGGAGGCGTGCTCAAGCAGGCGACGCGGAGCTTCTAGACCGCATGAACGCCCATCAAAAGTATCAGGGTAGGTTGGTATCAAGGTAACATGGTACATATTCAGCTTACACAGCTGCACGGGTGGCCTAATAAGGCCGGTCTAACGAGGGACTCAAGAGGTTACATAGCTAGATGAGGCATCACAAGTCACGACAGTAGCTTCTGGGTCGCTTCGTCACACCTTTTGCCCACCTAAACAGGTATAGGAAGTACAGCAGAGTACGGATCAGTACATTTCGCGTGGGTGCCCTTTCGTCTGAGTGTATGTCCGTCTGCCTGTCTGTCTGTATGTCCGTCTGCTTTTCTATGATTTCTGCAAGCCATTGGCACGGAAGAATCTGAGCACCCTCGGCTCATGGCAAATCGCATGTCGTATGTCGTCCGCCCTGTCCAATCGTGGCCGATCCGTCTGATAATTTTTAATTTTTTTATTTTTTCTTTGCATGCTTTTATTATTCTCGGGTTACTCAGACATTTTCTGTGAGGTGCTGACTGACTGACTGACTGACTGAATGCGGTGGTGGCAGATAACGGCGCACCGGAGTTTGCTGAACCGACCCAAGCCCATTTCCCCCATCCCTTCCCATCTGCACACTTGCACACTTGCACTGCAGACGTCTCCCGTCAGATGGAATATGGGGGAGGATCGGGGCAGGATGTGTCCTTCAGCAGGTAGCCGGGGACTTTGACAGTGCTACGGTAGGATGCGTCAATGTGTGCCTTGAAAAGCTTAAAAGGGCACATATAGCATATCCGGCCTTCTGGACCGGTTCGTCCGTGGGGCATTATTGGCAAGGTTGCTGTTCTCGTTCCTTGGGTCATGGGGTCATCAAAGGTCATTGCGCGCAGTAGTGTCCACTACCTAGGTATGTATACGGACTACAGTACTACAGACAGTACATACAGACCAGGTCACAGTCAGTGGTGAGACGCTCTGCTCTGCTTCTTCCTTACCCCTGCTTTGATATTAAGACTGGCAAGCCAACCGATTCGACAATCTTGACCCCTGTCGTACGTCCTTCGGAGGGCCTGGGATAAAAGTAGATAGATAAAGCAGGCAAACCGAGGGTATATATTTTGCCGCACTTTTTTCATATACATAGTGACAATACGGATCAGTAGGGTGAAGTTGAACTGGGAACAGGTGCACCTAGGTACTTAAGTATGTATGTACACGTACCTGCATGTGTTGTACAGTACACAGTACACATGGGCAGTGGAGACTGGGAGGGTACCTAGGTACGTATGTATGTATGTACCTAAGTACTCGAATCGCGGAACTAAGGAACTGAGGATGGAAGAAAAGAAGTGCGGGAGGGAGATGGAAGATGGAAGAGTGGGAGTGGAAGTGGGAGTGGAAGTGGGAGTGGAAGTGGGAGTGGAAGTGGAAATGGAAGTGGAAGTGGAAGAGAAAAGAGTGGGAGATTATCCACCTGAGTACAATCCCCAAAGGGCGCCCAAAGGGCGGCTACCGTTGACTACAGATCCGTACCCTACACCTACAGTAACACTTGTCCAGGTGGTACTTGCAAGTGCTAGGTAAAGTAAAGAATGGGATGACATGTAACATTTATTCCCCTTCTACGTCGTCGCGGTTGTGGACTCGGTAACTGTGAACCCCATAATCCACCCCATAATCCATACATAAAGTACCCAGGTAGTCTGGTAGTCTGTCCCCAAAGGCCACAAAAAGAGGTAAAAGCGGTACCTGCAAAGCCTATGTCGCGTAGCCGTGACACTAAGTAACCAGTAAACCCCCTTCTGGGTTCTAGCTCCCGCTCGGGGCATTCCATACACAGTAGTCCACCTGGGCAGATGGTCCCCTAAGCGTTGCCCATACCCCACCGCCCACCACCCGCCCACCGCTCCGTCCCAACTGAGCCTGCAGAAGACGCTTCCACCTTGTGGTCCTCCCCCCTAATAACGAGCGGGCCTGCTGTAAATTGCCCAGCTCCTTTTCGACGACCGAACGAACTCAAACCACAACAGGCCCTTCTCTTCCTCCTCGAGACAACGGTAGTAACGAAGGGGTCCGTTCAGTCTGCCTCGACTGCGAAAACTCTCTCTCTCTCTCTCTCCCTCTCTCTTTTTCTTATCTTTTTTTTCTTTGCTTCGCGACACCTGGCTTGAACTATTGAATAGACATACCTCCCCGCCGTAGCTATAGCTACCCTTCTGTCCCGCATTCCAATACCACCGCATAACTTGTGGACGCCACACCGACCGACCGACCGACCGATCGCATTCGCTTTGCTTGCTCCACCATTTATCAACTGTTACAGATCACGCTTGCTCATCCACGTCCACCCCCGGCTACGAACAGCAATAGACACATCTGTTGCGCCATTGAAACTCGGGAAGCTTCCCCCGCGGCACAGGTACAATACTTGCCGCCCTTGGGAAACGGCTGCTTTATTCGAACGGTTTCTGGGATCAAGCTCCGGGCTTTCGGGAAGCGGCAGGAGAGCATCCTCCTGGCGGGACAAAGCAAGACTACCCTCGACGGAGCTTGGTATTTGACCAGCAGCCCGACCTCCCCAACATCATATCTGGGAGCTATGCGGTTTGTCATGCCTTGGTCCTTTTAGACTTCCTTCTTACCCTCCCGCCTCTGGTTTAATCGGAAGCTTCCTCCGCCCTGCCCCTCTGCTTTCCACCCATGCTACCACTTCCCGTCGTCCTTCCGCTCCCGTCCGCTGCCTTCTGGATTTGGATCAAATGCTTACTGTCTTGCCTTTTCATGCGCAGATGGCACAAGTGATGGATAGCCCGCATAGGACGCCCCTGGGGGAGGGGCTCGCCAGGGACGACCCAATGGCCCCGCGAACCGTTCCCATCCTCACGCCAACCATACAAATGTCTGGTCCAAACGATACCGAACCCATGGACATAATGACGCCTACCAACTCGTCCGCTCCTGCGTCTGCTACGAAGAGCCCCGATCGGGAGAGGGAACTCAATGGCGTCTCGGAGCCCATGAGGATCAGCAGCCTTCGCCAGGAGGGCAACGCGATGTCAATGCCTGCGCCAGCGGCGGCTGCTGCTGCCGTCCATGGACCCAAAATTGTCCAGACGGCCTTCATACATAAGCTCTACAAGTGAGCCATTCTCCTCCAGACCATATGCCGTCTGGGAGCATCTCTTTGCTGACTTGTCCGTAGCATGCTCGAGGACGCCAACATACAACATCTTATCAGATGGTCGACTTCCGAAGAGAGTTTCGTCATGTCGCCGTCCTCGGAATTCTCCAAAGTGCTTGCGTATGTACTTGAGCAGTGGAACTTACGGGCTGAATTCATGCTAATAACCGTGCTTTATAGACAATATTTCAAGCATACTAATATCTCGTCCTTTGTCCGTCAGCTCAACATGTACGGCTTTCATAAAGGTACGTACATCTGAACTTCCCGGCCGCCACAGCAGCTGACTGGATAACAGTAAGCGACGTATTCCACAACGGCAGCCCTGACGCTCCACTGTGGGAGTTCAAGCATGGCAACAACAATTTTAAGAGAGGTGACTTGGTCGGCCTCAGGGAGATCAAACGACGCGCCTCACGACACTCCCTTGTTACTCAGAAGCCACCGCCATCGCAGCCAGGAACGCCCGCCGAGCCCATGCAGCCCATACAGGACGGTGGCGACCCAAGAGTCATCAATCTTGAGCGCAGCGTGCATGACCTCTATGGCAGGCTCGACCGTTCTGAGTCAAATGCTCAATATATGCAGGTCAAGCATCAGGCGCTGCTAGACTCTGTCAGCCGACTTTTGATCTTCAACCAAGAAATGTCACGGATTCTCATTCAGATGGTGTCCCCTGATAACCCGAGCCATAGAGATGGTAAGCCCCATCCGCCCATAGCATTGATATGCGCCAAGTAACTAACCGAGCCGAAGTCTTGACGTTGCGCAGTGAGATACAACGCCAGGCCGAGATTATCCGTGGGCTGGAAGACCCTCACGAGCCGCCATACTCGAGCAGCCGTGCATATTTCAGCAACATCGAGAATGCTCCGGTCTCCCCCCGGCAGTTGCCTCAAGACGATACGCGAAGGTCGAGCCTTGCTGTGCCCGGCCAAACTCGTGCACCTTACGACTACAGACCACAAATCCCGTCTAACCTTTCCATCTCGACACGCCGGCCATATGGATCCATTGGCGGCAACACAGTGAACCAGGCACCTACACCGACGGCGCAGCCATCGCCATCTACTCTGAGGCCACAAGCGCCCCCGCCACCTCCTCCAGCTCACCCGCTAGCCGCCGTCGAACCGTTTCCGGGCAGTCTTGCTCGAAGACACACCTCGGCAGATATCCGCGCTCACGGATGGCAAGCACAGCCGCCGCCACCACCATTCTCCTCGGGTCCGCCTTCAAGTCACCTGCCATCTTCACCTAGCCACCTCGGCCCTCCCGATGACCGACGAGACTCGTATTCACAATATCCTTTCCCACCATCTTACCAGGCTCACTCTCGGCCGCCCAGTCCGCCTCCTCCACAACCCAACTTCTCGAACGGTGAGAGTTTTGAGAAACTCAGGAGTTGGGAGTGGGGCTCCGCAACACAAAATCGGAGGAGCATCTTCCATGACGGCTCGGCGCCCCCGACTCGGCGAGGCAGCATGGCACATATTCTGAATAATGACGACACAGATAACAGCGACCCCAGGGGCGACGACGACCGGAAGCGGAAGCGGCTGGCATAGACGCTATGGTGGTGTTCGCTACATGGAATGACCTTTCCAACAATGAGTGGCGGTCACATGTCTTTCAACAGCGTATTACGGATTGGGGTTTACACTACGGGAGAATCGCTTTCGAGCTGGACGATATGAGAAATAACACATCTGGATACAATGGATAGTGTTCTGATTTCGGCTTCAGCGATTGTGCGATAATATACATGATTGGCTCTACGTTTGGATCTGAGCCTCGGGTGCAGTTCACAGGAGAGGGAGGCAGTATTGATTCCTGGCGATATCGCTACTTCTCGATTCGACTGCGATGGAGAAGAGGCGAGGTTTACTGAGTAATTATATTGTGTGATAGTACTGAGAAATATTACTGGGTGGTTGGATGGATGGCTGATGGGCTGGATTTTCGTGGGATAAGCGGTTGGACTGAGCATTTCTCATAGTTAATTGAGTCTTGTTCACTACAAAAGGTTCGAATGTGTGTATCGCCTGTGTGTATACCGTGATCTGGATGAGTATGCCCTGATCACTTTTTATGTTCCTTTATTGTCTGCCTGTATCTTCTAGCACTGTTAGTGCTGGCACGCGGGAGACAATATTGTCAACCTATGTGAATCTCTTACATGCAGAGAAAGGCATGCTGTCCATGGCGTTGAGGCAGGCAGGCATACGAACATAAGATATCGTGGGACTACTTGCCGATTTCACCGTGCCCAGGATTTTGAGTTAACACCGGATATATATTTTCATGTATTTCGTTTGCAGGCCGAATGTATCCTGTTCCCATGTTTTCTCAGCCTCATAATTCCCATTTCTGCCCCCCCCCCTGCTGCCTACCCCCGCCTGGAACCTTCTAGTCACTCCCCAGGAACATGACGGTGAGGAGGAACAACAGCTCACAAAGTAAAATGTACTGTCCTGCCCAGGTCATAATTTTGTGCATCAGGTCATGAGTTGAGTATCTTCTATGTTCGTAAGAGATGCGATGCAACTGTCGGCATGTACATGGAATGCAGCATACTGTCGTGGGAGACCCTGAACTATAGGTAATCGAATATGGCTGAAGTTAGTTTGTTAACATCTATGGCCGCTTGGAGACTTGGAACAGACATGGATGTTATTGATTCTGACCTTGATGAGGTCGTGGTTCAAAGCACATGGCAAAGTGCACTGGCGACTTCCATATAGCTAGGTGAAGTCCCAAATGGAAAGGACAGGCCAAGAGTGAGTCACGAAAGGTGTTGCGGATGTCTGGCTTCACGACTTCACCTGTTGCCTTCTCAGAAATTGACGTGATACTATTTGTTGACGAGAGTCTGGCTAATACTTGGGATACCGGTAGATGATGTTGTACCTGTAAGAACAAGCGTGCTATAGGAGCGACGTGCTAACTCACTTTAGATTGTATAGCAGAAGAAGTAAACGTCTAGAGTGCTGCTGAGGATCATGATATCTTAACAAGTAAAGTGCTCTCCCCGATACTTTTGAGGAATGTCACATTTAGAGGCGTGTGTTTCATACGATGACAGACAGACAGGCGAAAGGCCAGGCTAGCCTTCGGACAGCTGTTATCAAAACCAGGGAAGATAACTGCCGCAACAGGGTGGGCTTGTGGCTTAGAAAGATGGGAAGCAGAGTGTGTTGAAGTTCGCATTGCAAACTTGGAGAGCCTGCACGATCGGGTCCATCACATCGATTGACAACATAGCTGGATGGGGGCAGTGGTTCATTGTAGTCCCTCTAGCCACACAACTCTGTGCATCGCAAGCTTGGCCTCCATTCAAGCCTTGAGCTGACTCCAGGGCATCTCCCATCTATCCTGCCAATGCTGCCACTGAACGGTCCACGGAGGGACCTTGCCAGGTCGATAAACCACTGTTTGGCCTCCCCGGCAACCACATCCAGAACCGGGGGGCTGGCGCAATGTAAGTTCTCCCAGCTTCGAGATTCAATATAAACACCGCCACTGACTTCAGAAACAGGGTAGCGCATCGGATTCCAGCTAAGGAATATCCCGAAGGTTAGGTGTTCAAGTCACCTGTCCCTCAAATCTTCTTTTTTTACTTGCATCACCCCCCTCCCCCCCAATCCCACCTGCCCTCTTTCTTCTGCCGATCCGGTAGCCCTTTTGATTACGTTGCCCTGAGAGGCAGTTGCTCTCGTCTATCCAGCGCAATCAGGCATGCAGTTCCCAGGTGAGCAAGTAGCCTTTTGCTTGCTTGCTTGTAAGCCATGTCGTCGATCGTATCGCGTGCGTTCCAGTTTCGCAGCGTTCGTCGTTCGACCGGTGCCTTCCATCAACGACAGATCCCACGGCTACTCTTGGAAATCCAGAACTTCCTTCCGGGAAGATACGCTATCCCAAGGCTCAACTCCCATGCGGCCACCCATCGACACTGCCAACATCACCGACAATGCATGCCACCCCCCAGGAAGCCCACCCGTGTCAGTCGCATCAAGCCGTGTCGCATGCATGCAGGACCCCCTTCCAAGTCCCATCCCAACACCGCCTCAGTCCCCCTTCCCCCTCCTCTTCTTCTTCCCCTTCCCCACCGCCGCGCTCCTCCCCTCCTCCTCGTCACTGCTCTCGTCCCGCGCCGCCCGGCTCCTCTTCTTCTTGGCCTCCTCCTTCTGCTCCATCGCCCTCTTGCCCAGCAGCCTGCCCCGCAGGTCCCTCGTCCCCGCCGACTCGGCCGCCTCCTTGGCCGCCGGCACGTAGCCCACGCCCACGTTCTCCGGCAGCCTGAAGTCGTCGTCGTCCTTGGGGTCTTGTTGCTGCTGGTGCTGCTGGTTCCGGGACTTCTTGCCGGCGGTGGCGACGGCGGACGGGGCCTTGTTCGCCATCGAGGAGAAGGAGGATTTGGGTTTTGTGGTGGTGGTTGTGGTGGTGGTATTGGTGGCACCGGCTCCCTTGGAGGCCGTGGTGGGTCGCGAGGTGCGCCTTAGGGAGTTCAGGACGGAGGAGTGCTTGGACATGGTGAGGTTGAGCTTGTTCATCACCTGGTCGAAGTCCGCGGACTTTGGGACGTTGTTGGGTTTGTTTGACGCCATTTTTATATGTATTGGGATCGAGTGGTTCATTCGGAACTACTGGAAAATCTGCAGCCCCAAAAAGTGTTGGTGAGTACGCAATTGATGTGCGGTCAATTGTATTGGAGGACCTCCGACGTTGAAAGTGAAGTCGAAAAAGGTTCCGATAAGAGCTTCCTTATCGGCCCGCTGCAGTGAACATTGACCGTTGAATGCGATTGGGCTCCACAATGCCGACTAGAACATCGAAGGCTTCTAGAACTACTTGGTGTGGCACCTGGGTCAAAGTGGAATAATTCAATAGTAAATAGCTGCGAAAACCGTCTATTATGGAAAGAAGAAACAGGGGAATGTTACCTAGGTGTCTTCCAGATCCATGGATCCCTAGTCCCTATAAGTGCCCAGGGGTAGGGTCCAAAGGGTACCCCCCTAACCACCACCCACCCCCCCGCCTTTGGGGACGGTAATGATGGCTTCCACAACCTCTTCCCAAAACGCCTCTCTTCACAACATTATTACCCGACAAAATAGTATATTGAAACGAGCCTACAAAAGGGTGATGTAAAAATACATTTGCAATAAACTTGCCCGTAATGACCGCCACAAGTACGTGTGAATCCGAAATACATCATCAAAGATAATCTCTCGTGCTGCGGCCGGAGGGGATGTCGTCAAGCATCATGTGAATGAAGGACGACGAGACTCAAGCCATACCCCCCTTCTGTGCCTCATGGAACGCAACAGGGACACCGTTTCCGGGACAGCCCACAATCTCCGCTTTGTGATACTGAGAGTTCCAATCCCCTCGATACTCGACACGGTCGTACTTCTGGAGCAGTCGTACCACTAGATGGAGGTCATATAAGTCTACAGATCGCGAGCAAGAAGGCAATCTTTGAAATACCGTAGGAAATTCCGACTCACAGCAAAAGGCCATCTCCGTCATGGCGAAATTTTGCCCCACGCATATTCTAGGACCGCCATTGAAGGGCACATATTGCCATACCTTGGGGGTCCAATGATCCCACCTGTCCGGGCTGAAAGTTGCCGGGTCCGCAAACTCCTTGCTCACCGCTGGATACAGGTCCGGGCGCCGCTGCATCGACAGCGTGCTGTATATCACTATATCGTCCTTGAGCACCGCAATGTCAGGCTGGCCGGGTTGACCGGGGAGCGTAGTGTCCTCGAGCGCCGCGCGCTGACTATACGGTACCGCTGGGTACAGCCGAAGCGTCTCATTGATCGTGTGGGTGAGATAGGTCAAATCCTTCAGATCTTCGTCTAATCGAGTTAGGCGATTAGTATATGTCACTGGAAGGATGGAAGGAGGACCGAGGATGGTGTCCAAGAGTATAGCATAGCCTTCGGTGCTCTTGGGGTAATAGTGCATGGCGACAAAGACGCTGCAGAAGACAAGGAAAAAGAAAGCGAAGAAGAAAGGGGGGGGGTCAGAATTCCGCTCCCAAATTCGCTTACAGGTCGGTGCTCGTCTCTCTCCAACCATAGAGAGAACCTCGTTGCGCAACTTGGCGTATATGGCTGGGTAGTGAGCCAGTTCGTAGATGGTCCATGAAAGTGTCGCGGCTGTGGTATCCCGACCGGCTATGAGAACGGCCATTATTTGATCACGGAGCACCTTAGGGTCACAGGAGTAGCGGGCAATGTTGTGAAGGAATGTGGCGTTTTTGTCCAGCTTGTCGAGCTCTGAGGGCGGAAGAGCGAGAGCCTGCTCGATATAGGGTCGCATAAACCTCTCGATCACTCGAATACCGCGCTTGTACCGTCGCTTGGGAATAAACGACTGAAAAGGCCTAGGGCCAAAATTGCTGTCAGTATTTGCTCCCTCTGTCATGCAGGCACAATATAGCTTACGCAAGAATCGTGAGCATCATTTGCACCCGCTGGACCTCTGTGAAAGCGTTGACAAACTCGTGCTTAGGACTGGGCCCATCAGTTCATGTCCGCGCCGGGGCACCATCCGAACTCACTTGTTGAGACTGTCCACGCTCGTGCCGAGCAAGAAGTCGGTGGTGATATCGAGAGTCATGCGGTAGAACAAGTCCATCATGTCAACCGTTCCCCCAGAGACTGGGATCTTTGATAACAAGGTCTGTGCCCATCGCTCGAATATTTCAATATCTCGTACTTTTTCCTTAATAAACATCGGTCGAATGAGGCTGCGGCTGTCTGACCATAGCTGGCCGTCGGTAGTAAAGATGCTGTCGCCGAGAAAAGGGCTCCATGTCTCATGCAACAGCTTGCCTTTTCCGAAGACTGCGAACTTCGATGCTAGGATGGCCTTGACATGTTCCGGTTCCCTTGTCAGGATGAACCTCGCCTGGCCTGTTATGGATATTTCGACGCAGTTGGGACAGGCGGGTGTTGTTGATCGATATAGGCTCTCATAGTACTCCAGCAACCTGTTCTGGCTTTGCTTGACCGCAGCATCGACGACGAATGGGATACCCGTCAGGGGGTTCAGCGCCAGCACAGTAGACCTGACACCGCCGACATTCCGAATGCGGTAGTCGACATAGGCTGTCCTCACGATATAGTAGACGACGACAAGGAAAGGAGTAACGAGGCTCAGGCATAGCGGCCCGAGGGCGAAAAGCTCTCGGAACATGTTTTGGGCTCTGACCACCTTGGAACACTGCCAGTTGACAACCTCACGACAAGCTGAACGGTATGCTACCAAAGAGTACCGACTTACCTAGGTAAGTAAATAGCCAGTGCCACACTTGAGACAGGCACGATCGACCGTTGTCTATGCCTGCTCGTCGTCCAAACCTTGGCCGGCATATATACAAGTAGAAGTGCAGTCGCAACTGCTGTATGATTGTCCTCAACATCATAACTACAGACTGATGATAGGTATAGAGGCCATTGAGAAGGCAGGAGGCAAGTCGGTGAATGACGCCTGCCAACCACTTGGCTAATGACAGTGAACCCAAGAAGATGAACCGGCAGTTGACACCGGGAAGGGCGCTGCTATCGCCTTCCGGTTGGCTAACAGAGTCCAAGTTCTCTCCAGCGTGTGAGATTAACTCTACAAGCTCAATGGGCAATAGTTGATCCTTGATGGTGGTGGGAGGACTCCTCCCCTGACAGCTCTGCAGCTAATTAGTGCAAGTTGGAGGACTTGGTCTTGATGTGAAGTTGAGCCACGAGAACTTGGAGGGCGGCAGCAGTCTCATAGCTTGTGCCCGTGTCATGAGTATACCCAGGCACACATATACATCTTTGGCGGCGGTTGAGGTTGGAAGGACGCTTGGTATAATTCTTCCTCCGCCGCAAAGGTGAACAAAGGTTTGATCATGACCCAGATAATACTTGACTTGAAATAGCCAATATTGAGATACTGGAAGACAACGGACAGAAATGAACAGAGCGGACAATATGCAAGAAGAGGCCCTCAATGGCAAGCTGAAATTACCAACGCAAAGACTTTGTTCGATGGCAACAAGACTAACATATGATGGCAGCAAGTAAACAAGCTCAGGTCGGACGGATACTTACTCAATATCAGAATAATGGAAAGTTACAATTGAAGCAGATTGGATTGGATCAATGATATCGCTGACGAAAGATGCTTACATAGTTAGGCGGGGTGCCCCACTATGTAGACAGTGTAATTGGCCGGATTATCCCGGTAAAAACGGCCTGGCAGCTAGCTGGTGAATCCTGAATCGTCACTCCCTGCTGGAAGAGCCAACCTTCCTGGACCTCACTTGGCAATATCGCGATTTTTGAAGTTGAAGTGTCGACACCCTTCCTCTGCATATCCTTCCTTTCCGTGATCCTCTCCCCTCCTCCCCTTTTTTAGATACCCATCCACGGACTCCTTCAAGATGTTCAGGATCGCACGCAGCAGAGCTGCCGCCACGGCCTTTGCCGCCCCCAAGGCAAGTTTGCGCCGTGTCATTTTGGCTGGTCCACAACAGAGCCACGACCTCTGAATCTGCATAGCATACGGACACGTAAACTAACCTTCACCTATCTACTCATTCTAGGCCACCCCCTCCATCAGATTCCCCGGCTTCGCCCAACAAAAACGAAACCTCTCAATCCACGAGTACCTGTCTGCCGACCTTCTGCACCAGGTATGCCGCTCTTGTTCCTGGAACATCCGGATCGATCCCCCCGCCGCAACCCGAGCTAATTATATCCCTCTTATCAGTATGGCATTGGAGTTCCCAAGGGCTCCAACGCCAAGACTGCCGCTGAGGCAGAGGCTATTGCGAAGCAGATCGGCGGCGAGGATATGGTTATCAAGGCCCAGGTTCTGGCCGGTGGCCGAGGAAAGGGAACCTTCGATAACGGCCTGAAGGGTGGTGTTCGTGTCATCTACTCGCCCACCGAGGCCAAGATGTTCGCCGAGCAGATGATCGGTCACAACCTCGTCACCAAGCAGACTGGCGCTGAGGGACGACTGTGCAGCTCCGTCTACATCTGCGAGCGCAAGTTCGCCCGTCGCGAGTTCTACCTCGCCGTCCTGATGGACCGTGCCTCCCAGGGCCCTGTCATCGTCTCCTCCTCCCAGGGTGGTATGGACATCGAGGGAGTCGCCAAGGAGAACCCCGATGCTATCAACACCAACTACATTGACATCAACGTCGGTGTCACTGACGAGGTCGCCCGCGAGATCGCCACCAAGCTTGGATTCAGCGAGCAGTGCATCGAGGAGGCCAAGGACACCATCCAGAAGCTGTACCAGATCTTCCTTGAGAAGGATGCCACACAAATCGAGATCAACCCTCTGTCCGAGACCTCTGACCACAAGGTCATGTGCATGGACGCCAAGTTCGGTTTCGACGACAACGCCGACTACAGGCAAAAGGAGGTCTTCGCCATGCGCGACACCACCCAGGAGGACGCCGATGAGGTCCGTGCCGCCAAGTCTGGCCTGAACTTCATCAAGCTGGACGGTGACATTGGATGCCTGGTCAACGGTGCTGGTCTCGCCATGGCCACCATGGACATCATCAAGCTGAACGACGGCCAGCCCGCCAACTTCCTCGACGTCGGTGGTGGTGCTACCCCCGCCGCCATCAAGGAGGCCTTCGAGCTGATCACCAGCGACCCCAAGGTCTCTGCCGTCTTCGTCAACATCTTCGGTGGTATCGTGCGATGCGACGCCATTGCCCACGGTCTCATCAACACCGTCAAGGCTCTGGACCTGAAGATCCCCATCATTGCTCGTCTGCAGGGTACCAACGTTGAGCAGGCCCACGCTCTGATCAACGACTCCGGCATGAAGATCTTCTCCATTGATGACCTCCAGAGCGCCGCCGAGAAGGCTGTGCAGCTGTCCAAGGTTGTCAAGATGGGTGAGTACACTTCCTATGACCTCTACGGGAATCCTGCTAACAACTACAAGCTCGTGACATCGATGTTGGCGTTGAGTTCACTCTGGGAATTTAAGTTATGGAACTTGGGGTTGGCTTTTTCTCTGTATTATCTCACATCATGGGCGGTCTTCTTTCACCGCGGAATGGATAGAGCTCTTGACATTATATCAGTGTTATTGCACGTTTTTCAGACCATTGGTCAACTATTTCTCCCACAAACATATCATGGTGTCTCACGTGCGCCCGCGCACTTTCTCGCCGTTTCTACCAAGGCTCTTCTCTGTCGATGGGCTCGATGAAATTATCCCAAAGGATTCCTGTCACTGTCGTGATGGTAACATTCCAAACGTAGCTGATATTCCAGGCTTTCAACAGGTCGAAGCCATCCGCAGGACATTGTTCCATCAACGACGTCGCCCGCCCCAGGAACGCAGTATCATAGTAATACGGCCACGTGTTTGTCGACAGGCACGTCGCCTGCAACGAAGCACCACCACCATCACCACCATTCCCAGGCGCCACCGCCGCCACCAACCCCCCACCACCACCACCACCACCACCCGCCGGCGTGACCGACCAGCTCGTGAACTCGGCCCGCAGGCCGTAGGACCCGGCCCCCGGCACCATCTTCCAGGACCACCCGAGGAGCACCTCGGTGGCCATCCTGAACAGCCGGTTCGCGACGCGGAGGAGGAACCACGCGGCGAGCCCGAGGGCGGCACACCGCGCCAGGGCCCACGCCAGGCCCGCCAGCACGCCCGCCAGCGCGGGGAGCGTCGTCGTCCAGAGGAAGAGCGCGGCGTCGTGGATGGTGGTCAGGCTGCGGGCGGCGTGTCCGGCGCAGGAGGTGAGGAGGGTTTGTAGGGCGTTTGTGAGGAGGGCTGTTAGGGTGATTGTGAGTGGGATGATGGGCTGGGGGGCCGTGCCTGCCGTGCCGTTTGTGCCGAGGGGGATTAGCACGGGGATCACGGGGATGGAGGTTGTGGCGGCGGCGGCGTCCGGTGGTGGTGGTGGTGGTGGTGGTGGTGGTGGTGAGGAGCGGATTGCGCGCCGCTGGAAGGTGAAGTAGGGAATGTCCTCGCGGTAGGGCTGCTGGCGGGGCGGGAGGTGCGGCTGGTAGTCCGGGTGGCCCCATATTGGTGGTGGCGTGGGGCCTGCGGGTGGTTGTCGTCCCTGGACCTCCGGGTTGAAGGGGTTGGGGCCGAAGGCGTCGCGCCAGGCGTTGGGGTTTGTGGGTGAGCTTGGGGTGGGTGGTGGTGGGGTTGGTCTCGTTCCCTCGAAGGGGTTGACGATGCCGCCGAACGGCCTGCCGCTGCGGGGTGTTTGGAATAGGGTTGGCATAATGTTTGTTCTTGGATGGTCAACCCTTGCTTGGGGTCTTTGGATCTTCGGTTGAATCCTTGGGAAGAGGCTTGGACTTCCTTTCGATCCTGTGAAGCTACTTCCAGCAATTTGACAGCGGTGGTGCTAAGAGGACACACAAGGGCAGAAGGGGGAGTATTATATTCGTCCATCGTGAGGAGTTGTATAAGCATGTCAAAGACCATGTTGTGGTGTCAGGGCTCGGTCAAGAACTGGAGAGAAGAGGACAGGAGAGACACTGGTGAGTACAATGATGAGAGCTTTGTCAATAGAACTATGGGACGGCTGGGTGTTCACAAGGAGAAGGGCATAGTTTTGTGTATGCTCCATTGTCTCTTCGATGCGTTTCCTCGAAAATTCTCTGTGGCTTTCTTTCATCCATCAATGCTGTCCATGAACAATGGCCTTGTCTGGCTCAGTATGTCTCTCGTGCCTTACGTTTTTCCGCGCGGGAACTTCTCTAGGAATTGTTTTTTAGATGATGTTTTGAGTGGGATATGCAGGTCTGACACTACGCAGAGAAACTCCTTGGGCTTCTTCTGTCTGAATTTGTCTGAGACTAGCTGCGCGAACAGAATCCTATCGAAGACGACTCAATTCCCAATTCGCGACTGCGACCGTGGTTGTCACCCGTCGGCCTGTTGAGGACGTGTTCAGGTACTGCAGATGGTGGCTACTGCGGCCATGACCATGAAGACGGCTGCTGCTAGAGAGGCGCAAGATGCGCGGAAGGAGGAGGTTGACCCAGATGAAAGTTACAGCCTCACGGCAGTCTTGAAGTTGCCCTATTACAGTGGACAAGAATCTTGTTTCCGTTCACTTTGCCTGATGGACATGGCTGATGCCCCTGGCCGGGAGACCATTTTCCTGGAGGATCTGACCTGCTCCGCCAACTCGACGACTATCTACGTACTTGTAGGTAGTCGAGCGGCTAGATACCATCGCTAGCCACTTCCGCACCCCCCAATCGTCCGCCTTGCAGCAACGACGTGAGAGGTGTGAACAGAATTACCAAATTAGGTTGCAAAGGCGAATGATAAGGGTGACAATCCAACTATGTGGTGGTACTGAGATGCGGAGTAGATAGGGCGTTCATTCCATTTGTTAGGGCGATCGACCACATGCATGCAGAAGCGGCAGTTGCCTGGTATCTATCTGTAGTGTAGCTTTCGGAGATATGTACGACTGTATGTACCGAGTATTCTCAGGATGTCTTGAAGGCCTCCATATATGTCGTAGCTCACCCAGGCACACCTGATGTCTCAGTATGAAGCTGGTCAGAAGATGGTATTCTGGCATGCGGGTATTCTCGAAGCCGGACAGCGTCGTCTTCAATAGGATAGCCACCAGCCTTGGCGCATAGCAATATCGACTGACCTCTATTGCAACGTCACTCTGCGTATCTCCAGCCAAGGCCTGTATGGCATCTTGTTTCGAGATCACCATCCATCAAGTTCGTCGAGGTTGACTGAATGGCCCGGGTGCTAGCATCATCGGGCCCCTACCTCTGTGTGATACATCTAGAAAGGAACGAAAAGATAAAATGGGCGAGCAATTCTAAGGGAAATATGGGCCTGTACAACAAAACCACGAGAATAGTTTTCGCGTCGCGACTTCTCGGGCAGGAATCGGCCTTCCATCGGCATGGCGAAGATAGCTTGAAGGATTGTATATAAAGCAGACAAGCCCCCCACCCCAAGGATGAGACATTTTTTCAAATAAAAAAAATAAAAAAAAAAGAAAGAAGAAAAGACTCACTCGTTCGCTTTTCATCCTTAGTCTTCTCATTCACGACCACTGGGCTGGAAACAGCCTTGGATACGGCACTGTTGAGTGTGTGATATACGGTACAAAACGGGAATCGCCTCATCCATCGTCGGATCTCGCTCACCCTTGCACCTACCTACCTTTGAGCGCTGCGGCTGCGGGTCAATACCGACATTGGCCCGATCTCTTCCGAGCACCACCCGGACCGCTCTCCCACTACTAGTACAGATCCGTACACAGAAGGACTCCTTTTCTTTTTCGTGCCCACCACAATGGTCTTCGGAATCCGTGTGTCATACCACGACGCGCAGATAGCGGAGTCGAAAAACTACCGCCAGAGACCGCCAGTCTGTCCCTGCGCGGCATGTTTCGACAAGGAGGAGCACGAGAAGGTACGGGCGGCATGCCAGTCCCCTGCGAAGGAGTTGAGAATGCCCCATGGCAACCGCGTCTCGAATCCGTTTTCGAGGTTGACGGGGGGAAGTGAGACTACCAAGCACCGGTTTGGTTTCTCGTTGGGGAGAACACTAGGCGGGCAGTCGATGGCATCGGTGGCATCGGCGCGGCCCTTACGGACGGCTGCACAGGATGTGCCACGGGTCAGCGGTGATGTTCAGAGCGTGGTGAACGAGACGCTATGAGCGCACTGAAAGAAGAACGTCTCAATTATACTTTTCCTTCCTATCAAAGTATATGGAGAACCTGGATCGGCCCGGGGGTGGGGGATGTGGCTGCTTTGGGGTTGGGTGAGAAGTGAGCACAACCGTCGAAAGTACGTCCGTTCAATCGCAGGCTGGGCCTGTGTAACCCATTCTCACACTCAACCCTTGCACCAGGGCGGAGATGGTGGTTGTATTTCCCTTTGAGAGGGAATGTTTAAGAGCCTGGTTAGAAAGTGGACCTGGACCTTGCCTATTTCCAGGGTTGGGCATCACGGGCATCTGGAGTTGAGAGTTGGAGCAGTTCGAGATACCCATCGACATGCATTTCAGTGAAGTTATGACAGCTATAAAGCATATGATACATTTGATAGTTTACCCACGAAGTCATGATCACTTCAATTACCTCTAGAACCATATCAACAGCCGTAGATCATACAGTTTGTCATACATGTGTGACGTCACAGGTGGTTCACACTTATAGAACTGCCCATTTGGAGTTTCTGATCGAACTGAATGTGATGTGTTGACTTATAACGACCTCACTCATCTCACTCACTAAACTCACTTCACCGCGTATGCTTCTGTTGCCCAAGTTCAAGCCAACAGCCCGACTGCTTCACCAAAATTACAGAAAGCAGTCCCCATCTAATGTAATAGTAGCCATGGCTCCAACCGTCGACTCCGCCATCCTCGAGGCCCTTGGTCTCGATCCCCAGGACTCCAAACAGACTTCCATGGGATCCGGCTTCTCCTCCACGTTCAAACTCTCAGGCGTCAAGGATGGCAAGGACGTGAACTACTTCGTCAAGACGGGGGGCGGCAGGGACGCGGAGGTCATGTTCGCAGGAGAACACGAGTCCCTCAATGCAATCTACAACGCCGTGCCCAACTTCTGCCCCAAGTCTCACGGCCACGGGCAACTACAAGACTCACCGGGCAAGTTCTTCCTGGCCACCGACTTCCTGGACATGCGGTCGTCGGCCCCGGCCGGCTCGGGCCTGTCGCTGGCACAGAAGCTGGCGAAGATGCACACCACGCCGGCGCCCACGCCCGAGGGCTTCGACGGGCCCATGTTTGGCTTCCCCGTGCCGACGTGCTGCGGGTCTACGAAGCAGGACAACTCGTGGAAGGAGACCTGGGCGGACTTCTACGCCAACAACCGCATACGGGCTATCGGGAAAGAGTGTGTGAGGTCGAACGGGAAGGACGGCGAGTTTGAGAAGGCCGTCGAGGCGGTGGCGGGCAAGGTTGTGCCACGACTGGTTGGGGATGATACGGTAAAGGGCATCAAGCCGGTGGTCATCCACGGAGACCTCTGGAGTGGGAACCATGGGTCAGGAGTTATTGCCGGACAAGGTGGCACAGAAGAGGTGGTGTTTGATTCTTCGGCCGTCCATGGCCACTCCGAATATGAGCTGGGCGTGATGAAAATGTTTGGTGGGTTTGGGAGCAGCTTCTGGAGGGAGTATGAGAAGTTGGTGCCCAAGGCTGAACCAAAGGAAGAGTGGGATGACCGAGTGGCGCTCTATGAGCTGTGAGTAGCTATCCCATCCTACCTGTGGTGTCCATGTTGCCGCCAGAGAACTGACTGATATCGATTCAGGTATCACCACCTCAACCATTTTGCTATATTTGGCGGAGGATATCGCGGTGGGGCCATGTCCATCATGAAGAAGCTCATCTCTAAATACGGATAGGCGGGAGTATATCGGGGCCAATGTCGCTCCTCAGAATTTAGAACTGTGACCAGCCCCGGCGATGCTCTCTCATTTCGGCTTGACGCGAAGGCTCTGGCGACTCATCGGGACTCCTAAACTGCATTGCCTACTCTCTTTGGTACGACCAAAAATGGAGTGTTTGTCGTATTACGCTGTGTGCCAGAGGGTAACCAAGAGGATGACATGCCAGAAGACAAGGCCCTGATATCCTAGAGAGAGCCATGCCTCTGGGGAGAGCATAGTATAATAAGACAATTCATTGATGGAAACGAAGGGCACATTGGTGTTTTGGGAAAGGCTTCTCTGAATATCATTTACCTAGGTATATGCGTTGGTGAACAGGATACTATGGGGTTGAGGGTCTAGGCCAAGGTTTGACTGCTTCCCATACCAGTCGATCTGAATAATATGTAGTGATAGGAGGGGGCCTACCAAGCACTAGACCACTGGCTCTGGGTCATTCAGGCTGAAATCTGATGTACGGTATATATGTAAGAGGGTGGAGGTTGGAAAAATATGGTGACGATGGTGGAGTAAAGAGGTGAATATCCAGGGGTTAAGTGGTTTAAGCATTGTTGCGGGGAAGACAACAAAAACGGGTACATACATATTTATGACAGATGAGGGGTAATGAAAATCCGGGCAGATGCGAAGAGATGAATAGGGTGAATGAATATTCTACTTGTATATGTACACTACTTCGTACGTACGGATCCTGATGTTTGTTGGCTGGGTGAGTTGTAGATGCAAACAGGGGGGGCTAAATGCTCTATGATGAAACAGACTATACACGTAGGAGGGTGCTAGAGGGCATGTTTAGTTGTTAGGCCTTTATTTGACTGTTAGACTGTCAGACTGCCTGCACCATGTACTTCAGTACGCACATGTTGTGGTAGGGAATTGTCAGGTGGCAACCAAAGAGTCATGTCACAGGCGCGCCGAACCGGGATGCAGGTGCCATGATGCCATTTGATAGGGGGCGGCGCCCCTGTCGATTAGTTGGCCCCGACCTCCGGCCAAGGACAAGTCGACATCTGGATGCAAGCATGGGCACACGCGAACCTCAACCGCAATTTCCAACCACAGGTCTGAGCTGTCTTCATCCACTTCCATTACACTCAACAACTGCTGCGGCAACAAGTATGGCCATATTATCCCGCCCCTAAGTTCAACATCGCTTCAAACTTGTGTGCTCTCCTACAGCTCCTACAGCAGCAGCTTCTATAGCAGCTACTACCACTACCACGACCATCATGAACGGTCACTTTGCTGCGGTTGGCGATGCGCCGACTGCTCAACAATACGAGAATGGCATCCAAGTCGTTGACGAGGATAAGCAGTACAAGTCAGTACTCCCTGTTGTGCCCTCTCGAGTATCTTGTAGTCATGGCAACCCAATGCAGTTCTTTACTGACCATCCGACAGCACCCTTCTCAATGACTACCTCGCCGAAACCCATGTATCTAATGCTGGCTTCAACTATCACCTCATCTCCGTCTTTGGCTCCCAGTCCACCGGCAAATCCACCCTCCTGAACAACCTCTTCGGCACACAGTTCAGTGTCATGTCCGAGACGGAACGCCGACAGACCACCAAGGGAATATGGATGTCCAAGAACAAGAAAGACTCCACAGCCGACAGCGTGAAGCTGGCCGAGAACATCCTGGTCATGGATGTCGAGGGTACGGACGGCCGCGAGAGAGGCGAGGACCAGGACTTCGAGAGGAAGAGCGCTCTGTTCGCCCTGGCAACAAGTGAGGTCTTGATTGTCAACATCTGGGAACACCAGGTTGGTCTGTACCAAGGCGCAAACATGGGTCTGCTCAAGACTGTCTTCGAGGTCAACCTGCAACTCTTCCTGAAGGACAAGCAGTCTACACCCAGATCACTGCTCTTCTTCGTCATCCGCGACCACATCGGAACCACGCCCCTTGCCAACCTCCGCAACACGCTGGTCCAAGATCTCACCAAGATCTGGTCATCGATCTCCAAACCACAGGGGCTCGAGGCTTCCAAGATTGAAGATTACTTCGACTTCGCCTTCGCCGCTCTCCCGCACAAGATCCTCCAACCCGACAAGTTCGTGACCGAGGTAGACAACCTGGCCAAGCGATTCACCGCAGGCCATGTTTCGACCAAGGACCAGGAATTCGAGGGCGGCGTCTTCCTGTCCGAGTACCACCGCAGAATTCCGGCCGACGGCTTCTCCATCTACGCCGAGGGTATCTGGGACCAGATTGTGAACAACAAGGACCTGGATCTGCCGACACAGCAAGAACTGCTTGCGCAGTTCCGTTGTGACGAGATTGCCCGGGAGGTTCTGATCTCATTTGATGCAACTATCGCTCCTCTCGAAGAGAAGCAGGCGGACGCGATCCGTGCAGGCAAGCCCATCGTTCTCTCAGACCTTGGCTCGACGGGTAGTGCTTCTCGCGAGAAGACTAGCAAGGCATTTGAGGTCCAGGCGAGCCGATACCATAAGGGGGTCTACAAGAGGAAGCACATCGAACTGGAAGAGAAGATCGATGCGCGTCTCAAGACATTGTACCAGGGCCAGCTTATTGCAGCTCACAAGACTGGCGTGGTGGCCTTCACGGATGCCGTAACGAATGCTGTCAAATCGGGCCAAAAGGCCGGTGGTCAATACGAGTTTGCCGAGATTGTCGAAAAACAAAAGAAGAAGACGCTGGAGTTTTTCGAAAAGGAGGCGAAGAGCCTCGCTATCGAGGGCGTTGCATGGACCAACTTCACGTCTTCATACTCGCTATTTGAAAAGGAGCTGGACGAAGTCGGCTCACGGTTGCGGAAGGAGGAGATGCGCCGGCTCGCCACGCGTGTGGAACGCTGGGTCCGGTCCCGCCTCGGCGATGCGGTCGGCCTGGAGTTCAACAAGATCGGATCTGGACGTGGCGGCTCAGGTGCTCCGGAAGATGGCGAGAAGCCACAATCTGAGAAGGACCTCTGGGACCGTATCTGGAACGTGTTTGTTTCGGTCGTGAACGAAGCCCAGGACAGGTTCAAGGATCGGGCTAAGAACCTGGAGGCCGCCGAGGAGGAGGTCGAGATCGGCCTCTGGAGGCTACGACGGAAGAGCTGGGTGGCGCTGCGCGAGAAGATCGAGGAAGAGGTCATGGAAGGCAACATCCTCCTCAAGCTCCGCGAGAACTTCGAAGACAAGTTCCGCTACGACGAGTCCGGCGTCCCCAGGATCTGGCGCCCGAGCGATGACATTGAGGGTATCTACACTCGTGCCCGCGAGTCGACCCTTGTACTCGTCCCCCTCTTGTCGAGGTTCAGGCTGTCAGAGACATATGCCCCTCCAGATTTGCCAGCTTTCATCGGCAACCAGCCCCTTGGCGTTGAGCCTGGTGATGAGGAGGACCTGTCTCCAATCGGCGGTGTTGACGAGGAGGAGGGCAAGAGCCTGGAGGAGGAGATGACGGTATTGAGCGAGAGCAAGAGGCAAGACCTCGTGATCCGCTTCAAGAAGACCGCAGATGGTGTATACGTGGAGGCGAAGCGTAGTGCACTGGGTGGAATCACGCAGATCCCTCTGTACTTCTACGTTATCCTTTTGATCCTGGGTTGGAACGAGATCTGGATAGGTAAGCTCTACCCCCCCCC
>LKEA01000028.1:100966-175513 GCA_003795315.1 Cytospora schulzeri | reverse complement strand
TCCAGGGTAATAACCTTCAAAGGAAGGTTGTCCCAGAGGGCGGATGACCTAACGAGAGGCACACCCAAAGAGACAGCCCGCAGACTGACAGCCCAGAAGGATATAGCCCACAGGTTGTAGCCGGGAAAGGGTGAGTCTACCGATATGTGCGGGGCTTCACTTACAGATTTCAAGATCAGTCAGGCGGCCGCCCAGCACTTCAATGACCTCATCCAGCTCCTTCTGGTCACGGTGCTTCTCCAGCTCATCGGCCTTCTTCCTCTCGTTCTCGCTGTCTTCTGTCGACTTGTGCTTCGGGTTCGTCTGGGTCAAGCGGCTCATCACGTACTTCTTGGCCACCTCGGGCGAGAGGTCGCCCAGCGCGATGGACCGGAAGACACGGTCTGGCAGTGACTTGGAGAGCGGCTTTGAGTAGGATGTATCGCTCGTCATGAACACGACGTGGGCGATGTTGGCCTGTACCAGCGCTGCTGCCCACTCCGAGAGCTTCTCGTAGACGATGCTCGTCTCTTCGTTCTTGAGCAGGAAGTTGTCAAAGACAACGACTGCTCGTCTTTCAGGGTGTGCCTCGAGGAATGCATCGTCGTTCAAGTGTTTGTCGGCATCGTCCTTGTCACGGCTCTCGAGTGACACCTTCTTCAGGGCATTAGCAGTATTATGGAGGATCTTGTTGAGTTGTGAATCCAGTGTCTCCGAGAAGCCAGACTTCACGCCAGTGGTGCTCTGGACAGCCAAATCGATGAGGCTGCTGACCTGGTTGGCCCAAGAGAAAACCGGTCGGTAGCCAACTTCGCTGGCAAGTTTCTTGATAGTGCCACTCTCGCCCCTAGCCTCGACGATAGACTTGCAGTCGATGACCAGAACATCTTTCCGTCCGCCGAGCGCCTGATCGAGCACGAGCTCCTCCTTGCCTGAGCCTCGTGGACCCTGGACGACGATGAACGTGTCCGCAGACTCCATCAGCCATTTCTGGATCTGCTCAATGGCATCTCGTCGGTGAGTGAAGAGGGCTGTCAGTCCAGCCTCCTCAGCCTTGTGTCTCCTGAAGGCCAGGGTGATATCATTAGTCTGGCGCTTGAACCACAGGAAGATCTTGTTGTCCGACAAGCTGAAGGATTTCTGAATGTGAGTTTTGATGAAGAACTCCCTGATAGGGTCGAAGATCACAACGGTGAAACCGGCCAGGAGCGCAGCGATGATGGGGATGATGATACGCGGGTGGTTGCTCATCCAGTCCCATATGCGATGGCCCTTGACGATCCGTTCATACGACAGGCGGAGTTTCGTGCCAGTCTTGCCACCACCCGTCTTTTCTGACACGATGATGCCGTGCAGACAGTTCTTTGCCATGACTGCATTCCTCACGAACGCAAAGTCGATGTGAGCGTACTTGGGAACAACCTTCGAGTCAGACGGCTGTGGTATGATGTCCGCAATCTTGCCGTATTTGCGGAATATGCTGAACAGCGTCTCCTGCGAGAGCTCAACCGCCTCGGCTCCAGGTTCCTTTGGGATGAACTCGATCTTGACCCTGCTCTTTGGGTAATGAGCAGCCAAGTCCTCTAGCCAAGGCACACCCTTGACAAGGCCGACCTGGATACTTCGAAATGGGTTGAACCATGGCTTGATGGGTCTATCCTGCAGGTACTTGGCCAGCTGTTCTTCGATTTGAGAGGCAGGTGTCTCTGCTGGATGGCTGAACTTGACAAAGGCGCCGCCGTCCTTGAGACGGGGTATGATTTCCGTGACTTTCAGGGAACCATCGTCCGGGATACTGCGTTTGACCAGGTTGATAGGGTTGGCAAGACCCAGGGCAGAGTTGTCGAACTTCTGGAGAAGGCCTGTGAGATCCTCATCTGTTCCCCATGGTCTCCCGATGAGGTAACTCAACCAACCGTAACTCAGCTTCAGAGGGAAGAGGTTGTCAAAGAATACGATGGACTCGTTGGGCAAAGCGGAGATATGTCCGGATTTCTTATTACCGGTGATTGTCGACTTTCCCCTCTTGACCCCAGGGGCCGATGAGCCTGAAGGAGACGGTCCAGAGGAGGAAATCTCAGGAGAAGTTATTCCAGTAGAGCGGACATCTTTCGCAAAAGACGTGGGGAGGTGAAGAGGACGACGATATTGCCTGGTGAGCGCACGGCCGGCCAAGCTGTGAGCCCTGACCGGGCCAAGAAGGAGACGTCGTGGAATCATAGCCTCATGGTTCGGCGTAAAAGAAAACACAAGAGTGAAGATGGTATCTTCTTTACCAGCTAAATTTAATGTACTTGTTCCTGCAACTACCACCTGAGCTCAATGAATTCCGCGCATGCCAACAAGTTGCGAGCCATGTTGTAGCCAATGAGGTCATTCTACGCCAATTTGACGCGCTATGCTGGATCTGTGGCGTATGTGGGAACTTGGAAGTGCTGTCAATTCAACTGGTTTGGTGTTAAGGGTTCCCAGCTTGTCAACGGGTGGGTTCTATACCTGTGGGATCACCAGGGTTCGGGTTAAAATAATCACGGCTGGCAAGTCTACAAGTGAGTTCTCACTTCTCGGAAGGAAAACACCCCACCTCAACATCACTGCATGTCCGATTATTTGCCTGTCAACCCTCCTTTTCCTGTCCGTCGCAAGGAACTGAACCTCTCTCACATCTGACGGGTCTAATTGAAGCCAAAGAAGACACCATGGGTTGGTTCTGGCAAGATTCGGCCTCCGCAAAGCCTGCTCCGTCGCAAAGCACGGCGCAAGCTCCATCGCAACAAGCCCAAGACCCAGCCGACTCGAAATCCAGCCCCGATGTCGACCCCGAAGTCAGGAGGTTCCTCGAGGACCTGATGGGGGCAACAGGTTCCTCTGGGAACGAGCGACCACCCCCTCCTCCCCCAAAGCAAACTCCCTCAGGATCATCAACATCGCCGGCGCCGCCCCAGTCCTCATTACCCTGGTCCTCCTGGTTCTCCAGGTCCTCAACACCAGCAGATCCCTCCTCCGCCCCAGCCGCACCCACCCAAAGGGCCGAGCAGCAGCAACACCGAGTCGAAGAAGACCACACCTCCACCTCCACCCCCACCGAAGAAGAGCCGCGCCTCTCCCCGCTGGCCGAGTCCCTCCTCCCCACCACCATGGACTGCGAGCAGGCCTTCAACCAGGCCTTCTACTGCCAGTCCCTCGGCGGCCAGTGGAACAACATCTACCGGTACGGCGCCGTGCGCCCCTGCAGCGAGAACTGGGATGACTTTTGGTTCTGCATGCGGGTGAAGGGGTATTCAGAGGGGAAGGTCAAGGATGATATGATACGGGAACACTACAGGAAGAAGCACCTGTCAAAGTACGGGTCAGGGAAGCCAAACAGTGAGGACGTCTGGAGGGAAAGAAGGGAAAGGTTGCCACCGGGGACGGCTTTTGCAGAGGCGGCCGAGGCGCCTACGGTCAGTGATGCCGAGTATCAGAGGTGGGAGATGGAAAGGGCTGAGCGGATCAGAAACGGAGGCTCATCGTGATAGAAGGTAGCCAGCCCTTCATAATGATATGACGAACACCCTTTGGAGACCTTTTTGAAACAACTTGCCTGGTATGAAGGCCATTCCGCTCTAGAATGTATGATCAAATTAAGCCCTAGATCAAGTCAATGATATCTAAGGAAAGCAAGTGTCACAATGCGAAGATAGGAAGGCAGTAGTTATTTTAAAATTTCTTTTTGATTTTTATTCCGAATCCGGGAATCCATTAAGTACACCCATGCACTTGTATACCCATCCGAGACTTTTTGCCCTGTATCATTAAGTCATGAAAACGAAACGCGTCTAAAGCATCCCTAGCAAGTCGCCAACCGAAAACCCTTGAGTGCGCACTGCAAATTCAAAGCCATGGCGCAGCAACATGCAAAGTTAAGAAACCATTTAGTCGACCTCCTCGACGGTGGGGCCGTCATCGCCACCGGCACCGGGGGCGGCACCACCAGCGCCAGGGAAGCCGCCGGGAGCACCACCGGGCATGCCGCCAGGTGGGCCACCGTTGGCACCGTAGAACTTCATCATGATGGGGTTGGCAACGGCCTCGAGCTCCTTCTGCTGGGCCTCGTACTCCTCCTGAGTAGCCTGCTGGCTCTCGTCCAACCAGGTGACGGTCTTGTCGATCTCAGTCTTGAGCTTCTCCTTGTCACCAGCGTCGAGCTTCTCGTCGACCTTGGAGTCGGCGAGGGTGTTGCGGAGAGAGTAAGCGTAAGACTCAAGACCGTTCTTGGCAGCGACACGGCGAGCCTCAGCCTCATCCTCCTCCTTGAACTTCTCAGCCTCAGCCAGCATGCGCTCGATCTCCTCCTTGGACAGACGACCCTTGTCGTTGGTGATAACGATCTTGTTGGTCTTGCCGGTACCCTTCTCAAGGGCGGAGACGTTCATGATACCGTTGGCATCAACATCGAAGGTGACCTCAATCTGAGGGACACCACGAGGTGCCGGGGGGATGCCGGTAAGCTCGAACTTGCCGAGCAGGTTGTTGTCCTTGGTGCGCTGACGCTCACCCTCGTAGACCTGGATGAGGACACCGGGCTGGTTGTCGGAGAAGGTAGAGAAGACCTCAGACTTCTTGGTGGGGATGGTGGTGTTGCGGGGGATGAGCTTGGTCATCATGCCACCAGCGGTCTCAATACCCAGGGAGAGCGGTGCGACATCCAGAAGCAGGATCTCGTTGGTGCTCTTGGAGCTGGTGTCACCAGACAGGATAGCGGCCTGGACGGCGGCACCGTAGGCAACAGCCTCATCGGGGTTGATGGACTTGTTGGGCTCCTTGCCGTTGAAGTAGTCGGTGATCAGCTTCTGGATACGGGGGATACGGGTGGAACCTCCGACCAGGACGATCTCGTGGACCTGAGACTTGTCGATCTTGGCGTCGGTCAGGACACGGTCAACGGGCTGCAGGGTAGAGCGGAACAGGTCCTGGCAGAGCTCCTCGAAACGAGCACGGGTGATGGAGGTGTAGAAGTCGATACCCTCGAACAGGGAGTCGATCTCGATGGAGGTCTGTGCGGAAGAAGACAGGGTACGCTTAGCACGCTCGCAAGCAGTGCGGAGACGACGCAGAGCACGGGGGTTGGAGGACAGGTCCTATTCATTTTGTTAGCATAATGTCACTAGTATGAAGGGAGAGGCGAATTTCTGCATACCTTCTTGTGCTTGCGCTTGAACTCGTTAACGAAGTGGTTAACCAGACGGTTGTCGAAGTCCTCACCACCCAGGTGAGTGTCACCGGCAGTAGACTTGACCTCGAAGATACCCTCCTCGATGGTCAGCAGGGACACATCGAAGGTACCACCACCGAGATCGAAGATGAGGACGTTGCGCTCGCCCTCGACCTTCTTGTCAAGACCGTAGGCGATGGCGGCAGCGGTAGGCTCGTTGATGATACGCAGAACGTTGAGACCAGCAATGAGACCAGCGTCCTTGGTGGCTTGACGCTGAGAGTCGTTGAAGTAGGCAGGAACGGTGACGACAGCGTTGTTGACGGTGCCACCCAGGTATGCCTCAGCGGTCTCACGCATCTTGGTCAGGACCATAGAGGAAATCTCCTCGGGGGTGAAGGTCTTGGTCTCGCCCTTGAACTCGACCTCGATGGCAGGCTTACCAGCCTTGTCGGTGACCTTGAAGGGGAAGTGCTTCATGTCGGCCTGGACCTCAGAGTCGAGGAACTTGCGACCAATCAACCGCTTCGCGTCGAAGACGGTGTTGTGGGGGTTCATGGCGACCTGGTTCTTGGCGGCATCTCCGATCAGACGCTCCGTATCGGTGAAAGCAACGAAAGAGGGCGTTGTGCGGTTACCCTGGTCGTTGGCGATACTATTTTAAGTTGTCAGTATAAAGTTTGACGTCAAGGCAGGTGGGGTGGAGGGGTTGGAGGGGTTGCTGTATGCAAACGAAAAGGCAAGGGCTGTAAAGTTCTGGGGAAGGTACTCACATCTCGATACGGTCGTCACGGTAGACACCCACACAAGAGTAGGTGGTACCCAAGTCAATACCGACTGCGGGAGCCATTGTGAAGGATTAAAGTGAGGTTTGTGTGTGTTGGCGTAGGTGGGTAGTGTGTAAGTTGTGGTGTGGGGTATCACAGAACGGTACTCGAGAATGCAAATTGACTTGCGAAATCTCGGTCAAGAAAAGGAAATGCAGTTAGAAAAGGGAAGAGATTTGAGGATCTCGTTTGTAGTGGTAGAAGAGTGTTTGATGTTGATGGAATGAAGTTACGGTTGTGAGGTGGGAGGTGAGGTACGTTGGGATTTTATCCAAGCTGGAGTGGAGCCTGAAGTGGGAGAAGGTTCTAGATAGAAAGCTGGACTGGGTCTTTCTAGTGACTTCCTTGGCCCCACCGAACCAGCGCGAAGCGGCTAGCAAAGACCCTGCACTGCAAGTACCTATGATGTATTCCCTACAGAATTCTAGGCTGAGTTTGCGCCCTACTGCAAAATGTACATGTTTTTTTTCCACCACCAACCTCCCAGTTTGCCTCTGACTGGTGGGCAAGCCTGCGCTAGCCCACAAAAGAATGTTCCTGCAAAGTGTCGTTGTTTCCAGGTCTATCCCTCCCCATACGATTTCAAAAGGAAAATCTGATGGCTGTGACCTCATTTCTGGGGCATTCCACAGGTCAGTTCAACGGGTCCATTGGGTTCTGTGAGGACCCTTCGCCGACCTGGCCGAGCAAGCGGGATCGCGGGGTAGAAGATGATGTAATTGGTATTTGATTGGTAGGTGCGCCTGCTTCAAGAGCCGCAATGCTTAGCTAAGCTATCAGACCTTGCGGACGTATCTATACGAACCTGAAGAACATGATGGCCGACGGTGAATGCGGAAGAGTAAGACCTACGTCCATAGTCGATGTGTAAGATCTAAGTAATTTCCCCTTGAGGTCGTTGAATAACAGCTCTCTCCAGTATATGTTCCTCCATTTCTTTCATAACCAACTTATGCCTTGGATGAATCCGGGTTGTCGTTCACTTCAAGACCATAGTAAACAGCGATTAATATTGTTTTACATAGTAACGCCCGACAATGATTAGACTTGACCACACGTCAGCTTCTATACTGCTATTTGACTACCTAGGTACCCGATAGCCCAGGGACCTACCTGGGTAGACACCGTTAACCATCAGGGATATTGGGAGACCAGGAGGTTGAAAGGCTACCCTAAGTAGGCAGGCGATTTGAAACCAGGAGACTAGGAGACTGGAGAATTGGAAACTGGAGACTACACAGTAGAGGGGAGAGAGGTTGAGAGGCTGAGAGGTTAGGAGGTTGGTTGATCTGTTGCAATATCATCTCCCTGCCCCACTGAGTCCGTTCTCCATATTCTTTGTTTAGAAGGTTTCTAGTTCAAATATCACTTTTTACCTGTACACTTAGCGATGGTAGATCCCTGATCGGACGAGGCAATTGAGTCAGTCAGCATTATTTGGCCGCCGCTCGTCAAAGCAACCATGATATTGCAGGAAAAGAGGTCTCACGAAAGCCGTCCACGGTTGGAGAAGGGTTCTTCAGGGTTGCAACCAGGGGCTGGCATTCGTGTAGCAGCACGAGCATCCTCGCTAAATTGACTACCAAACAACCGCGTCACCAACCACGACGCGTTCTCATTTACCACCACGGTCAAGCCCGTCCCCAACAAGCAATTAACCAACAGGGGCGGGAACCTCTAGCCTATGTAACCCATCTCGTCCTGGATGCCGCATAATCCTCATCCATGACGGATCTTTTACGCGTCCTGCCGCACTTCCCCACCAGCCAGTATGCGAATCTCATCCCAACCCTGGAGAGACACCAGGTGACGACGAGTGAGCTCCTCACCCTCGAGGCGGCAGATCTCGGCAAGCGGACACAGCTGCCGTTGTTGGACCTGAAGCGGCTATGTAACGCCGTGCTGGATGCCCTGCATTCCGACCTGGGAGTCTCGGAAAAGAGGGACCACGGGGCAGCAACGGCAGCGGGCGAGAAGGACGATGGGACCCAGGGTGGGGAGAAGGAGGGGAAGGCGAAGGAGGAGGAGGAGCATGAACCACCCCGGCACAGCTTCTCGTCACTCAAGGCCCGCTGGAAGTCGATCAGCACTCTCGACCCGGCCCTCGACGCCTCCCTCGGCGGCGGCATACCCACAGGCTACCTCACAGAGCTGACGGGCGAGTCCGGGGCCGGCAAGACGCAGTTCCTCCTCTCCCTGCTGCTCGCGGTGCAGCTGCCCCCACCGCACGGGACGGGTCGAAACGCCCTGTACATCTCCACCGAGGCGCCGCTCTCGACACGCCGGCTCACGCAGATGCTCAACAACAACCCGCTCTTCAGGTCCGTCCCCGCCGGCGAGAGGCCCTCCCTCGACAACATCATCAGCACCACCACGCCGGACCTCGAGTCCCAGGAGCACATCCTGACCTACCAGGTCCCCGTCGAGGTCGAGAGGCGCGACATAGGGCTCATCGTGCTTGACAGCGTGGCGGCCAACTACCGCGCCGAGTTCGACCGGTCTGCCAGGACCAGCTCGGGGGGAGGAGGAGGACCGGCCGGGGAGGGGAGCGGCGGCGGCGGCGGCGGCAAGGGCGCCGGGCAGAACATGGGCGCCCGTAGCGCGGAGCTCGTCCGCCTCGGCATGCTCCTGCGGGACCTGGCGAGGAACCACAACCTGGCGGTCGTGGTGTCGAACCAGGTGGCGGACCGGTTTGACCGAGCTGGGAGCCCCGGCCTGTCGGCCAGGAACCTGCGGACGAGCTACAGTAGGAACGTGGCGAGTGGGCGTGGTGTTGGTCACGGGGAGAGCTCGCCGCTGGCGCCGCGGAGTAAGAATCCGGACCAGGTGCCCCTGCCGCACGTCGAGCCCACGTCTTCGATGGCCGATGCGCTGCCGCGGTCGAGTATGTCCTACGGTGATAACGAGGACGAAGGACCTTCTAGGCCAGCGCCGCCGCCACCACCCTCCATGATCGACGAGATTGCAGGCCCGCCCGCGCCGCCGGCCCTGAACTTGGATCACCAGCAGAGGTGGTTCACAGGCTGGGGCGATGACCCCTACCCATCTTCGACGCAGTCCCTGAAGACTCCTAGTCTGGGGCTGGTATGGGCGACGCAGATAGCATGCCGAATCGCGCTGTTCAAGGCACCGAGGTACGGCAAGTCGAAGTATGCCGAGGACGATGATGCTGGTGGGACAGGGACGCCGACGCTCAAGACGTGGAGGAGGTGGATGAAGGTCGTCTTTGCGCCGCATATTGCAGCCATGGGACCGGGGTTGGAGGGTTGTGCGGAGTTTGAGATCACGATGGGCGGGTTGAAAGGAATTACTAGATGAGAACCGTACATGCTATGATGGCGAAAACTCACAGTAACACAGTTAATTGATGCCGAAGACCGGCACCTAAGGGGCATATTTCTCGGCGGTTTATATATACGCCAAGATCATGACGAGGTCGTCACTTCATGCGGTGTCCAGATACCAGTTTCGAAAGACCTCCAGTATCGTCTTCCACGAAGCAAGAAGACGTGTATTGACCAAAACTCAAATTTTCGTTCTCAGTGCATCTCCCCCGAGAAGGTGAGGTGCAGTTTCGCGGTGCTTTCCAGCTTTCCAGCTTTTCGTGTCAACGGGCTTTGTAAAGCATCTTCACCAAGAAAGTTGGCTACATTTTGTGCCGTCTGGAGTTTCATGCTATGTCACAGTAATCGTCACGGATTGGCCAATATTTCCCAAAAGCAGTAGTCATTTCCTTTTTGCCGGCCTATCTGCTATCAAAACCATACCCTGTCTTGGTCCTCCATTCCCCTACGCCATAGTGCTATGCGAAAGACTTTTTGTTTTGGTGATCATACATCCTGAAACTAACATCGAGACCACCTCTCCGCTCTTCCTTCCCCCGATTACCTTGGGTGAGGGAACTCATCCTCCATCTGCAGTCTCACGCCGACGTTCATCGAGATGAGCTCCTGCACCAACAGCTTCGCCGCGTACGGCATCGTCATCTGCGTCACCTCTCTCGTGCTCTTGCACGTCTGGCAGTACCCCCTGTACCCAAACAGACCACACTGCTGGCAGATATCAATGCTCGTTCCATCGGAGCTGTGCATCAACCGTTCCAGCAAGAGCTGCGACGCGCCGTAGGCAATCAAGCAATCACGCTCCATTTCTCCCAGACGGAGACCACCATCACGCGAACGACCCTCGGTGGGCTGCCTCGTCAGGATAGCTCTTGGACCTCTTGCGCGAGAGTGCATCTTGTCCTGCACCATGTGCTTCAAGCGCTGGTAGAAGATGGGGCCGTTGAAGATGTACGCCTCCAGTGGCTCGCCTGTAATACCGGAAGTGAAGTAGTCCTTGCCCTCCCACGAGAAGCCGTGGTCGACGAGGACCTTGCTGACCTCTTCAACTGGGTGAGACCGGAAGGCGTCGCCGTAGCCATACTTCTTTCGTCCGTGCACGATAGAGGCCTTTCCGGTCAGGCATTCGAGCAACTTGCCGACTGTCATACGGGATGGGAAACCGTGAGGGTTCATGATGATGTCAGGAACGAGGCCTGAGTCGCTGAAAGGCAGATCCTCCTGGTCGACAATGATGCCCACGACACCTTTCTGTCCGTGTCGGGATGAGAACTTGTCACCCAACTCTGGACGACGGGTCTGTCTCGTCTGGACCTTGACGAGCACGGTGTCCCTCTCAGTCTGCGTGACCATGACCTTGTCGATGTAGGCAGGGTCCGGGATACGGTAATTAATGGACGTGTCTCGGAAATCGTTGGTCCTCTCGGTACCTCCAATATTCGCTCCCGTGTCCAGTGGCGTTTCCTTCTTGACCATCGTCTCTCCGTTGTGAACTTGCCAGCCGACTCTAGCAAGACCATCATTGTCTAGCACTTCGTGCTTGGCAATCTTCTGTTTGGTGTTCGGGTCGGTCTCAGGCTGGCCAATCCTCTCCGCCGCCCCATTAGGATATCTCTGCAGTTCCGAGGTATATTTCCGGAACGCTTGACATCTTCCAAACCCTCGGTCGCAAGAAGCCTTATTCAGAACCAAGGCATCTTCAATATCGTACCCGGAGAAGGACATGACCACCACTGTCGCATTGTGGCCGGCCGGTAATTTGTCGTAACTCGTGAGCTCAATGGTCTTTGAGATGACCATGGGCCGCTGTGGGTAGACCAACGTATATAATAGGGTATCAATCCGGTTGAACTGGTTGTACGCAATAGCACCAATGGCTTGTTTACCCATAGCACATTGGTACGTGTTTCTGGGCGACTGGTTGTGGTGAGGGAAGGGAATGAGACCAGCAACGGCGCCGAGAATGGTGAAGGGCTCAATCTCGACATGAGTTGTGCTCTTCGTGATGTCCGCATCGTACAGCGCAATGAGCGCATCGTTTTCCTCGTTGACATCAAGATATTCAACAACACCCCGGCGAAGGAAGTCGTCAAACCCGATCTGGCCCAGCTGCAGTAACCTGAGATATTCGGGTCGCAACCTCGAGACAGCATCCTTGACAATAATGTATGGACGGCACACCCGCCCCTCATCGGTTGCGATGAATATCGTGTTGAAGTGAGAATTGACGTTGATGCTCACAAATGGATTAATGTATCCACGGCGTCGCATGGTTCTGAACTTGGCAGCGAATCGTTTGGGGAAGTGAGTCAACGCGAAGGGTGTTCCGTTAATGGAGATGATGTATGCATCTGGTTTGTGCATCTCTGATCCAGAGAAATTCCGAATCGGCTCGACATTCGAATCCATAGTCAGTATGAACTTCTTGACGGGCCTCTCGTCCACTTCGGTCGTAATATGCGTCATCAATGCCAGGTTCTTCACCAGACCACAAGCCTCTCCTTCGGGTGTGTCAGAGGTACACAGCATTCCCCATTGTGATGGCTGAAGAGCTCTGGGACCAGACACCTTACGCGTCTTCTCAAACTGACTGCTAACTCGGGTCATCATTCCAAGTGCGGCGATGTAACTCAGCCGACTCAGGACGTGCGTGACACCTGCTCGGTTCATGTTGAAACGCTTGACACTCCAATTTCCGGACTGAATTGCGCGGTTCATGCCTTGCGTGATGTGTCCTCCCGTTCCGCTGATCGACGTCAAAGGATCGAAGGGAATAGCTTTGTTTGGCTTTTTGAGTACTTTATCAATGTTCATCCTCAAGTTAGTCAGGAAACTCTTGAAAAGATCTTCAAACAGCAGCGAAAGCATTTGGCCAGCCAGCTCGAGACGCTTGTTGCCCACGAAATCGCGATCGTCGACCAATTTCGGGTCATGAGAAGCCATCAACACCCTTCGGGTCATCATGGCGATGTAGATAGCTTTGGGGTAGAAGTCCAGATCCTCGATGGTGACATGGGCAAGGATGATGTTGGCGAGCGCGTCCAGGCCCTCTTCAACGTTGTTCCGCCGAGGTGCAGGACCGAACTGGGGCCTGCCCTTGGAGCCCATTCTAACGCGAGAGCCGATATATTCCAGAGCTTGCTGCTGTGTGAAGACGCCAACCTTGGTCGCCTCGTCAAAATTAAGGGCGAAGTCGTCCTGGTAGCGCCCATCGGGTCCAGCTACAAGCTGCATGATCTCATAGTCTGAGAGGCCGCCAAAAGCCTTCAGGATGATTGCAATCGGAATATCCTCTACAAGTACATTGTGCCGAAGAATGATGCGATCCTTCTTTAAGATCACGTACGTCTTGGATTTCCTCTCGTGTGTCGAACTTGTGACGGACGCCTGTATCAACTCTTTCTTCTCGTCGGCCTCGACGATCACTCGGTTCTTGCTGAGCTGTTCCTGGATAAGAATAACCTTCTCAGTTCCACCGATGATAAAGTAGCCACCTGGGTCCAAGGGGCACTCGTTCATGAACTCCATCTGGCGATTCGTAGCTCCAGCCAAGCCACATTTTGAGCTCTTGAGCATGATCGGCATGCGACCGAGGGGAACATTTCTTCGAATGATCTTCTTCTTGTCACGTATGTAGGCAATATCGATTATGATCGGGGCGGCGTATGTCATATCTCGTAGTCGACACTCCATAGGCGTAACATTATTCTTCGCCTTGAAGGATTGGCCGGCATCTCCTCGGGAAGGTCTGTCGACTCGGATGTCGAGAAACTCGAGGTAGAAGCTGCTGTCGACTTCGCTACGGATGATGCGGTTCGCTTTGACAATTTCTTTGATGTCATGATCGACAAAGTAATTGTAGGAGTCGATATGCTGCTTGACGAGACCTGAAGAAGTAAATCAGCATGTCGATGAGGCGGCTCGTCTGGGCGCAAAGCGAGCTTACCTTTGACCTTCAAGAAGGCGGGCAAAAGCTGATACTTGTCATCCTTGGTGGAGATGGGATCGGTGAGCTTCTTGCCATTGTAGAATGGCTCCAGAAGGGCCTCAAAGCCGTCGTCATCAGTTTTCGGCATTTTGCTGTTCCTCACACGCTCATAACCTCTAGATACTCTCGAGCGGTGGTGTAAACAGTCTCAAATTTTGGGAACTTTTTCGCCCGTCGCGGGGCCTGTCGTCGGAGTCACGCCGATAAGATAAGAGACCCCTGCATTGAGGTGGGCGACGAGTTCAAGGTCTGTGCATCAGTTGACATGTCTCCACACCTCCCCAAGCTTGATCCAGATGTCAGGCCTTACTACACGTACCACCCTAGCAGCCTACTGAAAGTACAGTACTCAAGTAGGTGTTTACCGTATGTTTAACGACCTAGCCCTAACTTTGAGGCCAAATACAACGGAGGTTTCCAGTAATCAGAATGACCTTGCAAGTTCGATATTGACATGATGGCTAACAGGTCCAAAAACCGGTGCTGGACAGTGGAAGCTATTGTTGTTACATGGATCTAGCTGGTCACGCCTGAGCCGGATGCTCGAGAAACAAATTGTAGGCGGACTTCAGAACATCTCGATACTGTCGCACTTCGGGGCGGAAGGAAGATATTCTTTCCAACTTGATTACATACTCAAGTAGGTTATCAGTCTTGCGAATACGAAAAGCCTGTCAATAGCGTTTGCCGTAGATGTGCGCTGGGGCAGTGTATTGTAAATAGACTGCCTGACTGAGGCATCCTACTCGGTTTTGTTTTTTGAAGAGAAAATGATTTCAGGCGGCTACATCTCGAAGGTGAAGTCCCACTCACCGTACTGAGAAACTCTTCAGATGACCTACTATAGAGACCCTTTACCAGAAGCAAATGTCAACATGGAGAACTGTGATATACTGATGACAACTCACAGGAGAAAATGTAACGGGGCAAAGGCATCCGCTCGGCTGAGCAGTCATCTCGGACCGTACATTTGGAGGTTGACTTCAATGGTGATACAGTACCTTGAAGATGACCCTCTGACCCTGTTTAGCTTTCTGGGAGAAGCAAAGCCGCTCTAATGAAGTCATCGTCAATACCCTTCCAGCCCTTCCAGCCCTTCCTGTACCGTACCTTTCTCCCCACTTAGACAATGCAGGCAAGACTCAGACCACAAAAAGTCGGTGAAATGACTGGCGTTCCGGGCCGCCAGTCGCCACCACCTCCTGCAAGCACTTCCACAAGAGCCCACTGCACATTCTGTCCCGGAGCATTTGGCAATGATGCCATTTGCTGGCTTCCCGATCTCGTCGTCAATGTTGGCCCGCTGCAAGACATATGGAAAATCTGCAGATCCCCCGGACCGTGAAGCCAGCCATGAGGGGGGGTCCCGCAATGGGGGTCCTTGCCATCCTGGTTCAGCCCTGGAAGAGAGGGGCAGAAGGGCAAAGAGGGTCTTGAAGAGGACTCATCGCGAACGTCTTCACCATGAAGGGGTTGGAAAGATGCTGAGCGAGAATATTTACATACCAGACCAACGGCAACACCTTGGTGTACAGTATGCCGCACTCCTTCACAATGCTTCGAGGAAGCAAAATATGGCCGACAATTCCTCAATAGCCGCGCTTAGCTTGATGCGCGGCCAAGTCCCGTCAGACCTATCAGGCCAGGATGATGGCATTGCCACTGAAGAGGTCGGGGGTCGGGTTCTCCTGTGGGCAATATTATGATAGGATGAACCCTTAGCACAAGCTTCTAGAAGTCATTGAGCCGCCCAAGGTTCTGTGAGGCTTTTAGGTAGCCGTATATCCGGTCAATGCTCAATCGTGGGACAAGAGGGGTTCAGTCGCCAGCGAGCTTGACGATTCTATCTACTCTAAACACCTTCCCCCTTGGGGAGGTTTCCCCTAACACCTGCAGAACACGGGTAAATACAGATTTCGACCTCGCGTCATGCCATAGTGCTCACAAAGGAGCATCCTGAACGAATACGGGAAACACAAGGGTAGGGAAAACGTCCAGTTGTTGTTCAGATTCTAGAATCTCAGATAGATGTGCGCGGCACGCAGTGTCGATCACTTCCACCCAGAACGCCTTGGTTCATCCGTCCCCCTCACAAGCAAGCCAGGCCGTGCGACGATCGGAAGGCATTTCTAACCACTTACACACACTACCAGGACTACCTACCCAACAGTACAGGCAGCTAGGTAGAGATTCCACTATGGAATGCAGAACTGGTCCAAACAGGTCCTTGCTATGCTGATCCTTCGTTTCTAGCACATGGCTATTATATCATCAGCAGAGTTGCTCCGCCAGAATTGAACCACTGCAAGTCAAGTCCTTTTGTGATATACACATGTGTATGACCGTAGATACTTACAGGTAGTCGAGGGTGTTACACAGAGGGGCTTCATACAAGTACTCCGTGGTTTCAGGAACCCAATACGCGCAGATGCAGGGCACGCACCGACTCCATATTGGATGGGTGGCAGCATTTGCTGCAGGAGGCGGGACCTGGGGCCAATGCATATCCCCATCCCAATTCTGGAGGCTCCGGGGTTTGATCCGTATGAACACTCAGGACCAGCCCTTCCAGCCCTTCCAGCCCTTCCGGCCCTTCCAACCCGTCCAGTCCGTCATCGGCCGCACGATGTCATACCGCCAATACATATATGAACTTTAGGATGCCTTGTCTTAAGTCACCGCGCCTCAATAGGCGGGAAGTAGGTTGGTAGGTATGACTGACTGACCGGGCCGAGACGTTAGGCCCGTGTGAGAAGACTAGTATGTGTTAGATGTACTATGACAGTTCCCTGCTCTACACCGCCGTTGACGGGTTGAGCAGAACGATCTACAGCTAATTAGTCTGACGAATGGTCACCCGACGGCTTGTTCATCAATCCACTAGTTGTGATTGAAACTGTAGAATACACACAGATTGACTGTGAGGTGAGGTTGTTTGGGTCTATAACGTGATGGTCGGGGGCAAAATGGAGTCGAGATTATCAGCACCCCAACTACATAGGTACCATACTATATACAGCACACAGTATCAGTACTTAAGCAGGTATCTCCAGCTTCAAAGGCTAATACAACCGTCACCTGTCCTTTCTCTGAGTGTCTAGCTGTCTATGGAAATCATACCACCAGCACTATAGACCTAAGTAGTGTATACAATAATAAACACCTAAGTACACACACAGAGAGAGAGCTGGGGTGTTTTGGGAGCACCAAGGTACCTCTAAGTAAGTAAAAGGGATCAAGTGTTGGTCTGGATGTTAGTGTGCAGGGCCGCAGGGAAAGTGCCAGGGTCCAGGGTCACAGCGGCGGCGAGCGCCATCACAGCAGCGTCTTGCCGTCCATAAGCAGGAGACATGACCCCTGACCCAGTCGAGCGGCTGGGTACTGGGTACCTCAAGCTTGCTTCAAGTACCACACTGGCCCCTCATGGACTCTGTCCGGCCTCTAACCCACGCTCATTTCTAAGATTGCTTGCGACTTTATCACCTACCGCGTTTCTCTTTTTTCTTGCTGCTCCTGGCTCTCCAGGGCGCAAAGTGTGCCATATTTGTTGTATCTGTCTAGGTGAGTACTCGTCAGCCTGTATCGTTTCTGCGCCGTCATCAGGGGGGGTCAGCCCGGCCATGTCTGCTGCCTGTCTGTCGCTTTGCTGTCTTGCTAGCCCGTCCTCTGTCCATGTTATTGTCCTGGCCGATGTCGAGGCTGAGCGATGCCATTGGCGTCATTGAAAAGAGGGCAGAAACAGAGGTATCCATAAGGATTCCCAGCGCAAGTGCCACCCTCTGGCCGCGGCGACGATAGGATCAATTCCCCAGCCCAGCCTTAGCCTTGCCCAGACAACACCCCGCCCCATTGATCAGCACGAGTCCCGATTCAAGATGGGCAAAACTTCGAGGAGTCGCTTTGCTGATGTGTGCTTTTTCAATACAGTAGGCCGGATTTGGGCGCCGATACCGTCGTGTACGAAAGAGCCGGACCGTTGTAGTTGTGTAGGAAATATCATTGTCAAAAATGGATCCGAACGAGATGCGATTTCGATCCCAGCATTCCCCCCGAAGCGATGCGACCACCATGAACTCTCTCGTCTCTCCTCGCAACCGTCTCTCGCAGACCATATCCTCCCAAGACCCTCGATCGACCCTGTCCCGCCGCTTCACCACTGACTCGGGCCGCGTACCAACATTGTCTTCATCTATAGCCCCACGAGGCCCAGACGTACAAGAATACCAGGTGAGTTGCATGGCAGCGGCAGAGGCGGTGGTACCTGTGGTGTATTTGGGTGGTGTGCGCTTGTCTTGCGCTTTGTCGTATCCCAATGCGCCCGTGGGAGCTTGGAATGTGGCTTGAACTTTTTGGTTCAGTGATATCGTTTCGTGGACGCCTGCTAACCTGTATGGATGCAGGCTATGCAACATCTTCAACTGGTGCGTGTGCTCTCGAAGGCAACATGATATACGAGGTGGAGGGCCTCACGGGCTGGTGATCTCTCACGATAGAGCTCGCAACCCATAAGCGGGGTTCACCTCCACGGACGACAAGTGCTGACGGCGCAGCAGATAGAGAAGAAGCGGCTGGAGTATGAGAAGATCCGGGAGCAGAAGCGCCTCTTCGATGCCGAGCTGGCTAAGCATGAGGTGGAACTGGGCCACATGCTCGAGGAACACGGCAGGCTCTCCGGGCATCAATCCGAGCCGACAACGCCGCCAGAGTATCGCGAGAACCCGTCCGGGTTCCCTTCCGTGTTCTCCAGGCCGAATCGGTACTCCCTGTCGAGCCTCACGTCCCCCCCAGGCATGGCCAACCGCTCAGCTCGATCAGGCTCTGTCCTGACGTCGCCACAATCCGGTATCCCGCTGTCCCGGTTTGCTTTCGACGACCAGCTGCCTTCATGGTCGGTTCCAGGGTCGAGTCGAAATAGCGACGACGACGAGAAGGAGGAAGCTGTCCGTCAGGACCCTACGTCCCACCGGTCGTCTAATGCGTATGTGGATTTACTTGTTTCGAAGTCTCCTGCTGTTCCAGCAAGTGCATGGCTCCTCTCCTCCCCTTGCAAACCCAGCTGCTATTTCATGGTGCCTCGAGGGAGAAGGTCAAGCTGGCTGTTAAGCTACTAAGTGGCCAGTTGGCCGTGGTCTGGTCTCCTCGAAGAGAGCAATCTGTTTGAATCTCTCAAACTGGTAGGAGTGCTCCTTAAGGTTGACCACATTCCTACCTCTTACGTCTTCGCACCGGCCTTCCTCTTTGCTGCCAATATAAGTTGGCAACAATTGCGCCCCTGCGTTCCCACCCAATATCGTGTTACTACACCAAACTTCTTCATCCAAACACATTGTCCACCGAGGCTAAGCAGGTGAATGCACAACCTTGTCCCATTGTTCTGCTAGCCTCAATACCTCCTCGACTTGACCACTCTCGAAGTACAAAAACTTCCGACGATCGAGTCCAGGTCTCTTCCTTCCTTCCCTTCCCTACTTTCTTACCACGCTTCCTACTTCCCAAAACTCTTACAGCCTTCCTTCTCGTCTTTGAGTTAGGGACATATCTCGATACACTTGATATCATCTCCCTACCTACTCCTTTTTGTCTTGCGCACCACTTCTTTCCAAGCGTTGTTTGGCGTCAACATCAATACCCTCGTACGAACATTATTTACCGACAGGAGACCGACCTCCAAGTATCACTTGCGATCATGGCTACTGACACTGACAACAGCGTCAACCGATACTCCATGCCCGTCACCAAGTCTCGCACCTCCTTCTACGACGTCAACTTGGACCAGGCCAATACCACCGGTTTCCTGTTTGGCGACGACAACGACGGTACCGAGGGTAAGATCTACACTCAAGCCACCAACGAGGATAACTTCCCCACGCTTGTTCGTCGCGAGCCCAACATGGTGAGTTACAATTTTTAATTTCTTACCCTTATTTGTGGGCTTTCCACGCCGGTAAACCTTGATTCATGCGTGAGAAGTTGTGTGTTAAACTCATTGCTGTCATTTTGGCTGCGAGAGGCTTCGCTTCTGCGAGTACCCCCTTCACTTTATACCCACCCCACCTTTTATTTCCCTTCTGAACACATACCTCACCTTCGTCTCAACTTGACCTGGCCTGTATTTTACTTCACCTTCCACCAGCTGTCTTTCATTTCCTTCCGTTTTCCACTCTACAGCCTGCATTACTTTGCGTCTAGGGCGTCCGTCTCATGGCGTTCGTGGCTCAGCAACGGCGTATTCTTGTTTTCACTTGTTGACCGTTGAACTCCTTCAAGTCGTCTGCTTCATCTGTTGTCATGGGCCACTCGCACACACCCTCCCACGATCAGAACGGTGGCAATACCCCCAACGGCTGGGCTCCTCGTCACCGAACGATCAACAGCATGTCTGCGATTGGTTCGAGCGGTTTAGGGTCTCTGACAACTGCATCACAGTCGACCGTTTCGAACGAGTCTTCCAACATGACTCCTCGCCCTGCAAACGTCCGCCACTCGCTCGAGATGAAGCCCATTGAGCAAAAGTTCGCTGACCCCGCGTCCGACGCGTCGACCCCTACCAACAACAGCAGCGTGCTTGCCACCCCTCCCAAGCTGCAGCCTTCCTTTTCTGCCAACGACGTTCCAACCCTTAAGAATGTGTCTGGATCGGGTTTGGGCAACACTTCCAACCAGGCGGCTCAGCAGCACCTGCACAATCACAACGCCAGCATGGGTCGCATTCCTGCTGGCGCATTGCCTAACCGTCACAGCCGCGAACTCTCCGCTGATACTCGCGACAGCATTGCTGCTGCCAACTACCAATCCATTGGCTCAACTTTGCAGGCCAACGCTCCGCCCTTTGGTCCAGCAGTCGCTCAGTCGTCAGCTCACCTTCAGGGCCCTATTCCCACCCAAGCCCCACAGACTCCCGCTGCTGCACCCATTGCCAGCCCTCAGTCCATGACCCCTTACAACAACAACGGGTACTATGTCCCCAATGGCTATGCTAACATGAGCCCTGCCAACGGCGGCCACAACTACCACAATGTTCCCCCTCTGCTCTCGCAGATGCAGGGACTTTCCATCAACGGTACCAACAACTACTCAACTCAGAACTACACTGGCTACGCTCCTGTCTATGCTCCTCCCCAGCCACGTGACAGCCAGGCTCGCATCATGCAGTCCCGCCGCCAGCAGGACAACGAAGGCAAGTGCATCCATCCCATCTTGACACGACTTCACTAAGCTAACTTCCTTCACAGCCATGAGCCGCTTCAACGGCATGTCTCTTGAAGCCTACGGTGGCAACATTTACGAGCTTTGCAAGGATCAGCACGGATGCCGTTACCTGCAGAAGCAGCTAGAGAACCGAAACCCTGATCAGGTCCACATGATTTGGCTCGAGACTTGCTCGCACGTTGTTGAGCTGATGACGGATGCCTTTGGCAACTACCTCTGCCAGAAGCTTTCCGAGTACTGCAACGATGATGAACGCACGATCCTGGTTCAGAACGCCTCGAAGGACATGGTTCGCATCGCACTCAACCAGCACGGCACTCGTGCCCTGCAGAAGATGATCGAACACCTTTCCAACGCAGACCAGGTCCAGCTCATCATTGATGCCCTCCAAGGTCGCGTCGTCGAGCTTATCCAAGACCTGAATGGCAACCACGTCATTCAGAAGTGCTTGAACAAGCTTACACCTCTGGATGCGCAGTTCATCTTTGATGCCGTTGGCAACCAGTGCGTTGAGGTTGGAACCCATCGTCATGGCTGCTGCGTCTTGCAGCGCTGCATTGACCATGCTTCTGGCGATCAGAAGGTGACCCTCATCCAGCGCATCACTGAGCACGCCGTCACTCTTGTTCAGGATCCGTTTGGCAACTATGTCATCCAGTACATCATTGATTTGAGCGAGCCTGTCTTCACCGAGCCCGTGGTCAAGCAGTTCTACGGCAGGATCGCCCAGTTGTCCCGCCACAAGTTCAGCTCCAACGTGATCGAGAAGTGTCTTCGCTGTGCCTCAGACGAGTCCAAGGATATGATCGTGGAGGAGCTGTTGGCACCTGGCGAGATGGACCGCCTCATCCGGGATTCCTACGCCAACTATGTCGTTCAGACAGCCTTGGAGCACGCCACCCCTTACATGAAGCAGCGCCTGGCAGATGTGATTCGCCCCGTCCTGCCTACCGTTCGCCAGACTCCCTACGGACGCAAGATTCAGGCCAAGATCTCCGCGTATGAGTCCACCAACGGCCGAACAAGCGGCCAAGTGACCCCAGCCGACCCTACCCAAGGCCAGCTTCCCCTTCGCCCTGTCCAGGTCCGCGGCATGTCCAACAATACGTCGATCTTGATGCCTGGTGGCTACCAGAATGGTGTCAACGGTAGAAACCACCGTGGACCGCAGGCCTTCCCCTCCAGCTCGGTGTTGACCGTGCCTCCTCCCCAGCCTCAGCACCCTCAGCAATACGCAGCCCCTCCCCAGTATGCCAACCACATTTCGGGCTCCCCTTTCACCAATGGCAACGGTGCTCCTGGTCCTGTCAACGGTGCTCATGGCATGAACGGTACTGCCAACGCGCCTATGGATCCCGACAATGGCGAGCAGAACTTCTTCTAATCCACTCTCATGGCTGACAGTCCTTGGACGTCGGATTTCGGGGTTTGAGGATCGGCTTCACTGTCATGTTTCGTCTCACATGCGGATTTCACGTTCTGGCCATTAAAACTGACGACTTCATCCTCTACGGTTGTCTCTTAACGAGCAACTTCACGGCATACCATAACTTTATCGCCCGCCGAGCAAAGGCACCATATCTGGTTGCCTTGTTGTACACTAGAAGCTCGACGGTGATCAAGTTCTTCTCGCAGGATCCCTACCCTCATCTCATGCAGTTCCGGGAGGAATTGTCTTGAAGTGTCGGTACGTTTCTCTCGAGTGTACAGTGGACTGCATCTTGCGCACATGGGCAGCATAGATCTTTCTTCGGCCACCAAAAAACGAGACGCATTCTTCTTCTTTTCTTTGCTTTGGTAATTTCGGGCTGGCGTTTCTCGGTCTCGGGTCTCGGGTCACGGATCTCCTCCATCACGATGACGCCGAGCTCTTTGATTGTTCTCGTGTCTCCCAATCGGCAGCACGAGGATCACGATCGCAAACGACGTCAACGACTTCAGCATCGGGTTTATTCCTCTTTTTTTCTCCCAAATCGACGCCGGCCTCATTTTCGACAAAGTCTGGGCTTTTTTCTGCTTTTTCCTTCTGCCCGACTGCGCCCTTGGCCCAGAGCTTTTGCATTGCACCCACTTGGAGTACTCTCCTGGCATAGTATGCGATCTCTCTGCCTGACAGGTTTTGCGCGTCCTTTGGGTTCTCTGCGGCATTTCGGGACGTCCCATCTGAATGGCTTCTTGTTTTTTCTTCCTGCTTGCTCTGGGAGGGCGAGCAACAAATACTTTTCCTTTTCCTCCCCTCATGGTGGGAATTTCTGCGAGACGTTTCTTGCCCACGGGCTGATCTTCTTTGCTGCTTCCTGCTCAATTCAAACTGAGCTTGGGCTTGAGGCGATCTGGTTGGCAACTCGTTGGGAAACTCGGGCAATGTTTGGGCTGAGATTAGACACTTTGGTCTTGATCTATCCTGGCATATGCCGCAACGTTCTTGCGGAGGTTCTTCGGTGCGCCACGTTGGCGTCTTTGCACCACCATAGAGATCTTTCTCGCTAGGTCATACACTTATTCTTACAGCATCTATTACTTTATGACCTACGTTTAGGTCCCTTCCCCCCCTTCATCTTAGCTAGTCTTTCCGGCGGTCTGTGACATCGCGATGTCCACTGGGAGCGCGGGTCATGACCATCGCGATGGGTTGGATGGATGGGAATAGGGCAGTGTTAATATTAGATATCTTGGCAATTTTCTTCTGAGGTCCTTGGTTCTCGTGACATGTGTGAATTGCTTTACTGCTGCTGCTGGCTGCCTCGTCCTGCAGTCGTTTACTCCTGGAGTTGAGTACTTTCCTCCCATCAGCCTACCTTCGATTGGCAATGCGATCCCGTATTGTCAACCTCCAGAAGCAGTATCATATACCCTTGAATACCGCCCCATCTTCCACTCAAAGACCGGTCCGTAAGCTCACCATACTTTCAGAAGATGATGTAGAAACAATCCGCCAAGCACCACGGAAGAAAAAAGACATCGTCCGACAAAGTGCCCCTCGGCCGGAGATGGTTGTGTGAGGGGGAAGGTGGAAGACTAAACCGCACCGCAACCTCGCAAAGATGGTCCGGCCCAGAGGGACGACGACGACGACTACAAGGGAAATATGGTTTTAAGGATGCGAGAGAGAGTGGCCTTGACTAGAAGACAGGATGTCCCACCGGGCCATGATGGGCAGGGCCACTTGACCTGGAACGAATCATTCCGCACTGGCATGGAAGTGGTGCCCCCCATACATGTGAGGACTTAGAAGCCTTGCTCCACCCAAGATTTGCAGACTTACCGAGACCAAGAAGAAATAGGTGGTTGACCTTTTGGCACGCAGCAACTTCAACAGCGGGGAGAACGGTTTGACCCGTCAAGGAGAGCAGGAGTGGCGTGAGCCGACGATATACAGCAAGGGGGCGGAAGCAGAATTAGTTGCCCAAGGGTTGGTCTTCTGCAGCCAATGACCCATGGGGGCATAGAAGCTCAAAGGACCAAGGGAGATACGTATTCAGCGCCTCTTCCAAATCTCGAACCATATCACCATATCACACGGGGAAAATCATGAATGAGGAATCCGCATTCGGGTCGGGCAGCAAATGCCGTAATTCGTCGTGTTTGATCTGCTTTTTTGCTATCATAAAACGCCCAAAATCCGCATCCATGCAGTGCCCTTAGAAAAATGAGACCCTTTTGGCAATTACCAAATCCTTTGCCATGATCATGAACCGGGGAACAGGCCGTGCTGCGATGAAGCCACAGCCTGAACCCAACCACCGTATCCACCCGGTCACCCTCCGCAGGGGCGAACCGCTTATCGGTAGCGCCACAGGGACAGGGTGTTGTTCTTCTTCCAGGTCTTTCTGCGGCCGGCCTGGGTCTTGGTGTAGCGGTGACCCTTGTTGAGGCCACGGGACTTCTTGCCGGTAGCGGTGAGACCACGAGCCTCGCGGTGCTTGTGGACGGGGTTGACGATCCAGTTGATGCGGGGGTCGATGCGGATGGCCTTGTGCTGGGGGTCGACGAGGATGACCTCGTAGTACTTGTAGGTGGAGTCCTGGTTGATCCAGTAGGAGTTCAGGACGCGCAAGTTGGCGCAACGGCGACCGACACGCTCCTCGGCGGTGGCCTTCAGGGAGCGCTGGTACTTGAGCTGGTTCACACCCTGGTTGGTGGGCTTGCCTGTTGGAGGGAAGAAAAACGGTCAGTAATCAAAACGTCCTCCTTCTTGCGAGTGGGACAAAGTCCGCGGAAGATAGTTGAACATACCGTAAGTGGCACCCTTGGGGACGGGCCTCTTGCGGCCACCGCGGCGGACACGGACACGGTAGATGACATAGCCCTGCTTGGCCTTGTAACCGAGACGGCGGGCCTTGTCAGGGCGCGAGGGGCGGGAAGCGCGGTGAATGACATTCAACTGGCGGAGCTATATTGATGCACTCTCAGTATACCGTCAACGAGTGTATAGCACAGACGGGGGAGGGGCTTTTCTTGCTTCATCTCGACTTGCCCAAGAAGGGATTGTCTAGAAGGAGCAGAGGAAGAGCGAAACCCCCGTCCACATGCTTTTTTGCGAAATTGAATGGCTCGGTGTTTCAACGTACTTCCCAGCAGCGGACACGCAGCAAGAACTGCAGAATGTCACTCTGCTTCTTCTTCTGAAGTTCCTCGACGTCTGTTGTGTTGTCTCGTCAGTGGTCTGTTCGTGCGAAGTCGGTCTGGCAATCGGTTCGTGGTATCGCTTGGAACGTACACTTAAGGGCACCCATGGTTGCTGTAAATTCGTGAATTAATCAATTAGTACTCTCTTTTTGACGACAATCGAGGATTCCAGATCGGACAACAACGTACCAGATGTTGAGGGCTGATTTTAACCTGGGCGGAGGAATTAGTTGCGGTCGCTGTCGGGATGCAGAAACTGGAAAGAATTTACGACCGCCTTTGATTTTCACTGTGGGTTAGCCTGTGAAGCATTGATTGGACAGAGTGGGGCCCACATGGATCACGTGCACAAAAACCCTTTGGAGGTACGTACCTCCCATGGGCCGCCTGCGGTGTTCCAAGGTTGGTCTTGGCGACAACTCCCCTTTACTAAGGCAGGATCATGACCGTAACAGAGTCCTCTGACTCGTTGAACAAAAAATATTCGGATTATATACTATCCATGTACAATTTAATGACAGCTAAAGTGTATGACAATGTCAAGTACATTTTCAAAGTTCGCCTCAGATCCACTAAGATCGCTCATTGCAGCAACTGCTCATCAACAACTACATTGAATTTGTACCATTTCATACGATTCATAACATGCAGGTCTTGAAGAGAATCACCAGTTTGGTTGATATAAGCCATTGGGTACAAATGGAAACCTTCCCACCACCTGGTACAACGTTGTAGCTACCAAGGTGAGCCATATGACCATGTATCTCGTAGATATTCAGCAAATCGGCCTCTCAATCCTCTTGCAACGCAAGATCCACCCAGGCCCTCTCCATTGCCATCGTCAAATGCTAGTCAGCCCATCAAGCGCCTTGCCAAAAGCCCCAGCTTGACTCCTCGCCATCTCGCCCCAGGTCGGTCCGCCCTTCATCACACCCTCGGCGCTCTTGCGGTACATGTCAACGGCCAGCTTGCCCGTCATGCTCAGCTCCTCTTTGTCCGGCGTCAAGAGCTGACTCTTCTCCTCGACGCTCGGACTCGGGACGACGATGCACTCCATGATGTTCTCGCCGTGCTGGCGGCCATAGAGCAACAGCTCTTGCACGCTGGCAATCTCATCCTCCCATAGCTCGCGCGGGAGGACAGGCTTGGTACCGCCCTGCGTTGCCTTCTTGCTGGCCCTGTCGTGGTCGGCGATGAGATTGTGACACTTCTGGAGGATGTGCTGGCCGGCCTTGAAGAGCGGATGGTCCTGGCGAGACTTGACGGCTTGTACTTGGGAACGGGATTTCAAGGCGGGCTGGGTGTCGGTATCGGGTTCCTCGATGAGCTTGGCGTACTTGTTCCCCACGTTGGTCCTGGTACACATTGTCAGCTCTGTTAACAAATGAGTATGTATTGTAGGGGGCTGTCCACATACAGCTCGTCAATGGACCGGACAAAAAGAGCATCGAATTCGTTCCGCTTTGCATCGATGGACCGGTTGAAAGCGTCGCCGAACTGTCGTTTGTCACTCTTCTCCTTCTCGTTGAATCTAGTCTGCCAGTCGCCCCATGTCTGGACTTGGCTATGCCGTAAGCAACATGGTCAGCAGCCCGTACTCATATTGCGACGACTGGGCGAAAGGAAACCTTACTTCTTTGCCAACCGTTCCGCATGGTGCTGGTCCTCATCCAATTTGTCTGCCAGTATCGTCGAGGGACGAGGCTTCTTTCTCGGCTGGTCGTCTGGAGAACCCCAGAGATTGTCGTCCTTCGGGCCTGTTGTTGTGGTCGAAGATTAGGGACCAGGATTCATCAGTTACATACGTCTTCAAGCATCTTCCTTACCCTTGGCCTTTCTCTTCGCTGCTTTGGGCGGCATGGTCTTCCTCGAAAACGGGTGGTAGGTATGGAACTAATGGGGTATCACTTCAGGCACTAGGGGTTGGGAACTGCAGCTCTATAATGGATTGAACGAGTAGTCATGTGAAGCTGGGAAGAAGGATGTCGATATGTTATTCTGACGGTGCCGATGCTCAAGTTTTTGTACTTGTTTGTGGCTGACCCGTTCCTTCCCATTTGGACTGCTTCCTCGAGGATACTCAGATGGCAGGCACGGAATGCACCCTCTCCTTGGGTCCTCCGTTCCTACTTCTTTCAGCAAGCAGAACCTCCCATGTGCCCAGGTGGCCAAAGACTGCCTGAGCCGGACAAGACAGTGAGTGAACTTGCACAAATCTGTGGGTGGCAGCAATATATATCCGTGCATCACGTTGCGCCATAGGAACTACATCGCTTGCCGCTGAATACTGGGTATCGAACGCATCTGATTCAAATTTTCTTTTCTTGCAAGTGCCCTGTACTAAACCAAAACCAATAAAGTCTTCCGAAGGACAAAAGCCCCCTGCCCCTCCCCCAAACTGTTAAGTAAAGCTGCTCGAATAGTAGAGCGAGTGTAATGACATACGTTTTTCTGCCCTGTGCTGGTACTTACCAAACCGAGCCCAACCCAAGGGACGAAAGAAAGAATAAGAAGAAAAACAGGATATCCTTTTTCAACAGTCCAGCCGAATTATAAAAAAAAGTACGGTAACTCATGCGGAGATTCCTTCCCCCTCTGTCTATGACCATTCGCCCTTTTTAACGCATTTGTCTTTCCAGCCACGCCGACATCCATAGACGATAAGGCGGCGGAGAATGTCACCAACTCCCTTTGGTTTGCGAAACACAATAAGTAGACGAAATCTTTCCTCTTCGAAAAAAGCAGATGGCCTGCCAACGCCTGATATATGAATGACAACCCTCTCTCTCTCACAGTCTCTCTCTCGATCTTCGTTCTCTCTCACACACTCTCTCCCACTCTCGATCTGGATCTCGACCTCGATCTCTCTACACAGTCTGGCTCGTCATTTTCTCGTCAAAAGGATAGAAGCATCGCCTTTAGTCGTCTTGGTATGTTCGAAATGCAACTTCGTGATATACGATCACGGCTGAGTCGACCTGTTTCCTGGCCTGTCGGCAGGGAGTGGTCGAGAAGAGTCAGGACCAGGTTGGTTCGCATAAGTGTGTTCTCTAACAGCTGTACCCTAACGGCTGTTGAGGGACAGACTCTGAAAAGATCCAACCCAGTCGCCCTGGGTAGTCAACGGAGAGACCGGGGGTTCCTGCTGAGGAGTTCCGCTTTGCGGTGGTGGGAACGCTCGAGAACGCAGCTGGTAATCGCCGCCGGGGAATGTCGCGGGATATGAGTCCATGGTGGGTGTGGCGGTTGTTGAAGTGTACGAGGACCCTACAGGACGAGGCACACTTCCAAAGCCACTGTAATTATAGGGGTAATTGGGTTGAGAGAAAGGCGCAGCAGTTCGCTCGCTGCCGAAGGGCGAAACGAAAGCTCCTTGAAAAGGTCGTGCAGTAGATGATGAACTGGGGAACGTGGTCTGCTGTTGTTCTGGCTGCTGGTTCTGCCGACGCTCAGTACTTGGGGCACCTCTGCCCACACCAACAGCGCCCGGTCCAATGCCACTCGGGGTCTGCAGGGCCAATGAAGGGCTGGCGAATGAAGCTGGGTTGATGGCCGACATCCATATTCTAGTCTTGTAGATCTTGAAGAGGTCGGTAACAAGTGAGTTGAAGTTGATGTAAGAGTCGGCAAAGTAGTAGAATGTAAGTTTCTTCCAGTCCCTGTATACGCATTAGTAAAGTTTCTCTGAGAACCACACTAGAAAGCTACTCACATCTGGAACTCGGCATCAAGAATCTCCATGTTCAGGCCGTGATCCTTTACCTTCGACTGACAGACACGCTTTGCTTTCGCTTCACTGCCCTCCTTCTCCCGCAGCGCTTGAATTTCATGGGGCTGGGCGTGGCGTTTGATGAGCTTCGGCTTGAGCTCACCGGCGTTGGGCTCCTGCATGTGATGTTGACTCGGTGGGCCCATGCCTCCCACAGCACCGCCGTGCATGCCGTTGGCTGCGGCCATTAGTCCAGCGCCAGCTCCGTCCTGTGCCACAGCCGCGTTCTGGGAGAACATCATAAGCCACTTGTAATGCTCCTCGGCGAAATGTTCCTTGAGCTCCTTGGCCGTAGTCCAATCCACATTATCCCTAGCTACCGTTCCGAGGTCAGTGCCCCGATCGGCTTCGACGATCACGAGATCGCCCGGTTTAACTGTCAACCCTGTGCCTTCTTGGATGTAGAATACATCTGCTCGGTTGCACTTGAATAGGACAATATGTAATTTCTGAGCATGGCGAGCCTGGGGCATGCCGTACATAGCTCGATGCGGCGAGGGAGGTCTGTTCGAGAAGGGAGCCTGTAGCCCATAAGGAGACGGGTACATGTTCTGATATGCGGACTGCATAAGAGAATGTTGAGGGCTGGCGAGGCCAGAAGCGCCACTGAAATATGCGGCTGGTCCAGAGTTTTAGTATATGTGTCAACCGAGGTACAATTGACCAACTTACCAGCATTAGTCGAGGACAGCAGATGATTCTCGAACTGTCCAGAACCAAACTCCTGTCCATGCTGACCGTCTTGAGTGCTCGGCTCCTGTGACAGAATTTGGTCCCCAATGGAGCCGATAGACGGCTGGCGAGTGGGTACATCGGCAAACGAATGGCGTCTGCTCTGAGGGATGTCTGCCAAACCACCGAACCCCAGAGAGCTTGACCAGATTGCCTTCTTAACGCTCTCGAGCGGTCGGTTCTCCAGAGAGAACGAGGAGCGGAAAGGTCCCGCACCAAATTCACTCATCCTCCGGCCAAAGACCCTCTTCGCAGCCAAATCGGAAAGGTCGTTCGAATCGTCGAGGTCAACAGCATAGTCGGAAGTCTCCTCCGGAACGGGGTCATGTAGACCATAGCCATTTCCTAGGCCAAATCCTGTCGACGCTCTTGGTCTCATACGGTTGGCATGATATTGTTGTTGACGCAGCATTGCATTTTCCCGCGTGAGCATCTCGATCGTCTTGGCCTCGAGTGATTGATGATGGTCAGGGGCTATGCCAACATCACTGTTTTCATCATCTTCGTCCTCCTTTACCTTTCCAAGCATTCCGCCGTCGTTTGACATTTCGCTGAGCATACTAGGCCGAGACGGTCGATGCTGAAGGCCAGAGTGAGGAACTCCACGATTGCGTGAGCCCATGATAGCGGAGGACCCCATCATCGTGGTGGTCGTAGCCGGTGTCTCTGGGTCAAGTTGACCAACTGAATATGATTGAGAGCGGTAGCTCTTCGGAGTGGGGTGGATAGGAATGGCAAAGGGTATCTGGGAGTTGGGGCCGCCGTCCCTGGGTATCGGGGACGTCTGGGAGGGACCAACGTCAGAACCGAGGAGTGGATTGCCCGACGGGAGGGCAGAAGTGGGTGAAGGGAGCACCTCGGACAGGCGAGCTGGCGGCTCTTTTCTGTCGTTATTCCAGATCCCTGTACCCCAGGTGAAGGTGTTAGAACCGGTATGGGGACGGCCTATAACCGTGGAAGATGTCGAGTGAGGGCCCCACGCAGCGGCCCCAGTGTCCGCAGGAGTGCTCGGGTGCGAGGCAGTCGGCGACATTGAGCTACTCGCAAGTGAACCTTTTCTTGGTCGAATCCCGGCCTGCGATGTATCGTTCAACCAAGAGGCTCGACGAGCCGGATTCTGGGACTGAATAGGCGGTAGGTGATCCTGTCGATGTGCCTCGCCTTCGTCGTCTGAACTGGCAACAGCTTCGGAGATTGAATCGGGCGTGCGACGAGCATTGAGCTTGTCTAACAGGATGGCTTGACTGCTTGGGGCAACGCCCGGAGGCAAACCACTTTGACCAGGCTTGTTCTGCTGGCCAGGTTTGGCGATGCTGGAGCTCATCATCCCCGCTTCAGATTAAGAAATGTTGATTTGGACTGATGGGAAATCTCACATTGAATGAAGTGAGACTAAACGATACAGGCCCAAGCGCTGGCCAACTAGAGTTGGTGATGGCCAGTTGAGGGGTTTGGTGAAGTACCGGGCACGTGGACGTAGATGGCACCGACAGTGCAACCAGGTTAGGAGCAATTGAAATAAACAAGACCCAGCGGCAACAAATGGCGGAACTGAGGCAAAATGGTTAGCCGAGCATCCTAGAACTGGTTTGTCATGACAGAGTTATGGGACCCTTTGGATTTTGGGTAGTGATATAACCTGACGGTAGACGGTGGGCACCGATGTGGGGTGGCAGATTGATGAAGGGTGTAATAGTACATACGGGTAGGGTAGTAGTATGAACTTTAAAGGCAGGCGAATGAACCCTGGAATATGGCTTTTATCGCTATGACGGACGAGTGAAGAATGATGAGGTTGTCCAAGGGTGAGCTGATAGAATGAGGTGACAACTCTTTGGCAGGAGAGAAGCGTGGAATAGAACAGCCTGGAGTCGGCTCAGACTGCCAACTAGATGATGAACGCGATGGCGAGGTATGTCGAGGAGAAAGGGCAGCGATCGTCGTCACGCCAAGCTGTGCAGGGCTCAGTGCTATTATGGGGGGGGGTTTTTTGCTGCAGCTCTGCCAAAGCGGGTTTCTCCTCAGATGCTTCTCATTAACGAAAGAGTTGTTCGCATCTCGAATGGTAAACCTGTCGATTTTATCTCTTCTCGCGGGGTCTCCCAGGCCGAATCGCGACAGAGAAACTATGCACCCATCTTCAAGGCACGTTGCCTTGCCTTCGCGCCAATAGCGGATATGTAATCCAGGTAGCTAAGCTCGCACGCAGTATGCCCTTGTGGCGGCGGGGAACGACGAGAAGGTCTTGGAGTGAAAGGCGAGGCAAGACGAGGCGAAGGGTGGGAGAGTGATGTCAGTTGACAATTGGAGAAGGAGAGATGAGGTACGAAGGTTGGGAGTGCGAACGAAGAGAAAAAAAAAAAGATTGAGGATCGAGGATGAAGACGAAGACGAAGACAAGGTCCCTTGGAGAGAGGCACCTTGGGAAAGGCAAGACGAGACAGCTAAAGGCCGGGCCAGGCCAGTGCTCAGGTGCTTTGCAGAAGTGGGCGGGGCACCTGGGCTTGGTGAGGGGCCTAGCCGTTGCGAGCTGGTCGCTGACTGGTCAGCAGGGGTTCTTGTGTGGAGAGAGTTGGCGCGTGCCCCCTTCGAGTGTCCAAACTGGCGTCAAATGGTCAATGCTTTTTTGCTTTGCTAGATGGATGACTGAATGGATCAATGTGTGAACGGACTTGTTGCCGATGGGGTCTGCGCTTCTTCTTCTTCTGTTTAAGGCTCTGTGCTCCCTGATGGCTTCTTCTCCCATACAAAAAGATACAAAAATATTCTGTGTCCAATATCGATAAGGATCTTGGGCGTTGAAGACCAAGACAACAACTGCAGTGTACCTCTGCCACAAGGAGCCACAGACCTAGCCTCTCTCTCCGAATGCCACACGGATACAATTGGCTGTGTGTGGCGGAGGCAGAGGAAGTGGCAGGGGGAAGAGGGAAGGACAGGAATGGGGAATGCAGATGGAGATGGGGATGGGGCCAAGCTCTCGGGGGATGGAATTCCTTTCTCTAAACAGAACAAGCTACCTAGTAGGTAGTGCTAGTAACTTATAATTCTATAACACATAGACACTGGAGTCTGAGGAGGAACTATTGTTACAGTAGTAGACTACCTAGCTACCGTGAGGCTGGCACGGCTGGGCACGGCAACGGGAGACGCATGTCATCCACCGGTCTCAACCTTGGGAACCCCTGAAGTGGGAAGTGGACGGACAGTAAACTTGGTGCCGGTTGGAGGCACCAGACCACCTACCTACATACGGTATGGTATTCGCTGGAGGAGCTGCTCATTCGACAGCAGTCAATCCATCTCATCTGCCCGGCACCATCCATCCACTTCTCCATCTCTCCATCTCTCCATCTCTCCAAATATGCGTGATCCATAATATGGGAGGAAATGGTTGTATGGTGCGCTTCGTATATATTCACCGGGCCCGGGTACCGTAGTATTCTATAAGTAACCAAGACTATAAAGGCCATGCCCATTGCACGTTAGATGGTAACGGTACTGGGGAGGGGACCACTCCAGACGCTCCGTCGGTGGTGCATTGCATTGCATCGCATCGTTGCAACAACATATCCTCCTGCTCTGCCCGTCGCCCTCCTGCCTCCCAGATGTCTGTGGCCCTGTCCGCCCTCCTCCACTCGGTCTGTTCTGCCCTCGGAGCATTGCATTAGTGGCTGGTCAGGAGCTGCAGGTGCTTTCTGCAATCTCCCCACCGGTCATCAGTCCATTGTTGCTTTCGGCTGGCCCCAGCAGGTGCTCTTTTCTCCATCGAGTCTTATGCTGCATCTCATGATGGACACTTGACGAATGTCATCCGAGGAGGCTCCCTCCGAAGCACACTACCAGGGCTACCTTGGCTACCTGGGCTGCCTAGGCTTACCTAGCCTGGGTACATAGGGTACATAAGTACCTAGGTACTTACAAACGTACTTGCGGGAAGCCATGGGTACATCCTTGGCCCCGCGGTGGAGCCCTTGCCGTGCCTTGGTACTCGGGAATGTCTCGTCCTCCCCAGCTCCCTGCATTTCCACCCGGCCAATAGAGGGGCATACGGCTACCCCACACAAAGACCCTTGTCGCGTGCCCCTCCTTTAATCCTTAACATCAATCCTGGCATCGTATGGTGCTATACACTCCTAAGTATGTAGTGCCGTCGATCGAGATTGGCAGCAACCATAGGAAAGCTAGGCCAGACTCATAACCGAGAGAAGGGGCTGATATATGCGGCGTGAGGGAACGAGCCCCCCCCAGAGGAGAGTACGTAATTCGTAGTGTACAGACGACGTTAGCCAACAGAACCTGCCGCGGCGATCTTCACTCGTTGTGACCATCCTTTTCGGAGGCCATCCAGGCGCCCAGGCGATCCTGCCCTCCATCCCACCAAGCACGAGGCGACTGAGATGGCGCCCGCTTTCCTAGATCGCCGGAGGCTCTTGCATCCTCTGCATGCTCTTTCACCGACTCCAGTGCATGATCGGCATGTTCTGGCTCAAGCCATTAATCTAGGCAATAACGGTCTTTGTCCCCGGGATCAACGACACCGTTGACGCGTTGCGGTCTTGTAACGAACCGCCCAGGACCTACCTACTGCAGCAATTGCTACAGACGAGCCTGGAGCATCCAGTCGAGCTACCTGGGAGTGCTGGGCTCGTGGCTGATGGATTGACATATCTCAAAAGTCGACTACAGCATCGTCGATTGCTGGATGCAACTCTGGAGGCGACTTATCTTCAACAATGGGAGCATTGCGTGCTTTGCATCGGCACGTCAGTTGAGCAAGCGACGGGTCACATCTTGAAACTCCCAACACAATGACAATGGCGAGAACCTCTGATGGGCCAGTTGACAGGCGGGGTAAAAGGCGTGCCTCCCCCAAAGCCAGCTGAAGGGGTGGGTCATCGAGCCACGACGCCATCAATGCTTCTTCTCGGCCGATACGCTCGTCGCTGCCCGGCATTCGTCATCAAGCCGACCTCTGCAGCATAGCCAAGACAAGCAATGCAAAAGTAAGGTCTTCTCGCAGACAAGCACTTGTTACCCTCCATCGGCGGACTTTCTCAATGACCTTTGATGTTCGATACACGTGGGTGTCTACTACGCTCATAACACATAACACGGCTCACCCGTGGCCATCGCATATCTCCATCCATCTTGATGCATGAGCTTGAACCCGGTGGCTCTCGGGCTCGCAGAGCGTCGTCAAACATGCCAAACATGTTACCAAGACACGCAAGACTGCAGGTTCATGGAGCAATGCATCGCACTAACCCCGTCCCGCCTTGGGGATAGCAGTGGTGTCAGTGGATGGTCCCAAGATCGTCAACCCCCTCCCTCCCCCTCCGGATTCGTAGCACAGACATGCCGGGCTAGGCCTTGTTAATCGACGGTCAACCTCCGGCCTCTATGGTAGGATCCGTGGACCCTGAAACATCAATTACCATGGAAAGTATATATGAGGGGCTAATGTCTCTGTATATTGCGGGTGATTCGGCTACAAGAACCTTCAATTTCGATGCTGTATTCGCTAATGTCTGCCCCTTGAGAAGCGGCCACCCAGCTTCAGCTTCATTGCATGCGGAAACACTTGCCAACTGGGGGAGAACATTATGCTTGCCCATTACACAGTCTCTCTCCTCCCAAAGCTATAGTACCCAGCCTCCTCAAGTGCAGCGATCATTACATAGTGCCTCCATAAGAGGTTTATGTGGCTGGCAATCATGTATGAGACACGGGATACGGGAAGACGCTTCGTGGAGGTTGCAACTGCAGTGCCGTGCCCGTCAGACCACCTCCATGTGGGACAACAACGGTCGGAACTTAGCGAACGGTGACTCTGCATTCTGTCTGTCTCAGTCAATTGATTTCTACAGGCTTGGCCATGAGAACTTGTGCCAGAGTGGAAGAGTTCTTCCTGCCTGGGCAGTAGCTTCTGCTCCGTGTGCTCTGTGAAGCCGGCCCTTTTCACACCACAGCCACATGGCGTATCTATTGAGCGAGGTTCACTCGATTACACGAGAATGAATGTTTGCCCATAGGATTCTAAAAGTCAAATTGGTATCTCATTTGCTTCAAGGACTGTGCCGACAGGCCCAGGTCTGTGTTTCTATAGTTTCATGGGTATAGTACAAGCACTACCGGCAGGCAGATAGTCTGGCTCCAAGAGGTTTAACCAGGAACAGTATCGATAGACCCCGCGCCTGGTGATGTTGGGGGCACTGCCCCCTTTTGCTGCTTGAGCTTCTCTTCGAACTTGGCGAACTCCTTCAGGGCAATCTCCTCCTCCTCATCCATGACCTGGACAACGCCTTTGACCTCTTCGATCTGGATGGCAAACAGTCAGCAGTCTATCCGGGTGTACAACAGCTCGGCAGGGTAACTCACATAGTGCATCAACATGCCCTCAATCCCGTTCTTCAACGTGACGGTGCTCGAGTCACACGTCCGGCACGCACCGCGCAGCTTCAGAAGCACGTTGCCGCCTTCGAAACCCCTGAACTCAATATCACCGCCGTCCTCCTGGATGGCAGGTCGGATCCTCGTCTCCAGCAACTCCTTGATCATGCCTACAACCTCGTCGTCGTTCTCGTCATAGGCAAGACTGTCCATCTCCACGGGTGGGCCCTGCTGGCCATCTTCGCCGACCGCGCCGTCTTTCTTCTCAGCGACGGTCACGATCTTCTGTCCGGATGTGATGGCCTCCGTGATCAGGGCGAAGATCTCGGGCTTGATGTGCGCCCAGTTGGCATCTGCCTCCTTCGTAACGGTGATGAAGTCGGCGCCGTAGAACACAGCCTTGACGCCGTCGGCGTTCATGAGCTGGGCTGCGAGCGGCGATGGGTAAGGGGGCGCGATGGTGCTGCGCGGGTTGAGGTACTCGATAAAGGGGGTGGAAAGCTCTTCGGGGAGGATGCGTTGGTTTGGCAGGAACTTGAGGGCGTCGGCGTTGGGCGTCGGTTCCGTCTGGATAAAGATTGTGCGCCGGCCGATGGCGGCTGATATCCCAGGGAGGGATGATCGTGTTGCCTGCAGAGATGGCCGTGATCCAGCGGCGAAGGGCGGATGTGTAGAGCCGACACTGTGAAGTTGCCTCCGGGCAAGCCGTCCGAGACTTGCGCCAGGGCGGGCCTGTGACGGCCGCACCCCGGTCAGTACCCTTTGGGTTGATTTGGCTGCTGTGCGTCCAAACATATTTGGAGTTGTTATGAGTCCATAGGGGGGAAGTATGGAATGGAGGGTGAAAGGTCTACGGAAAAGGGAGAGGGCGAGGCGTGGGGTTGATATTCATAAGTAGGTTTGGTATCCATTCAACCTTGTCCAAGTTCTGCGCCTCTTTTCCTTTTGCTGACAAAACGGAAAAGAATTGTTCGGCCGGCACGTTGCGTCATATCCTGGTCAAGGCCCACACTTCTTGTCGCCGCAAAATCGTCCCGAACGCCTTCCCCAGACTTTCGAAAATCGAAATGTGGGGGATCCCTGCTAAAATTTCAGGCTCTTCTGGATTTACTCGATGATGATTTGAAGAGAGCTCATGTGCTGAGAGAGCTTTCCGTCCCACCACTCCCCTCAAGGCAATAATTTGCATGTCAACATTCCTGTCGCAATCTGCAAAACCCCGATCTGCAATCACAATCATGTCTGCGGACGCCCAAGATACCCCCAACGCTGCAGCCAACGACGTCGACGGCCCTGAGCCAAGCCCCGACAGGCAGAAGGCAGCAGCCCAGCCGGCAGCAGAGACAGCAGCAGAGACAGCAACAGCAGCCCCCGCAGAAAACGAACCCGATAGCACGGCAGAAGCAACAGATGAGGTGCCACAAACGAAGCCGAAGCCGAAGCTCTGCGGTATATGTGAGAAGGTGGAGGCAAAGTACAAATGCCCACGCTGCGCGCTGCCATAGTAAGTTGACCCAAGGGGTCCTCGTTCATGAACAAGCGTTCCTGACCGCATTCAAAGCTGCTCCGTCGCCTGCTTCCGACCGCACAAGGAAAACCACCCACCCGACGATCCCAAACCCGCACCTGCCCCCAAACCCGCCGAACCAGAAAGCAATACCTCCTCGAAACGAAAAGCCCACCCCTTCAGCGTCCTCGACGACTCCCCGGAGCTGGCCCAGCTCTTCAAGAGATACCCCAGCCTCCCCGCCAAGCTCGACAGCATACACTCGGCGACCCTGCCACCGAGGGAAGAGGAGCCCGGTCGTGGTGGTCTTCCCTGGAACCTGCAACAGGCGCCAGGGTATCAGAACAAGAAGCCCCGGTGGACGCACGACACGGGTCTGCGCAACGGCAAGGAGGCGCTCCGCAGGGCGAGGACGAACCCAGGCGAGGAGGGCGACGCAGTGAGGGAGTACTGTGAGCTCGTGTTGCACCTGCTTTCCAGGGAGGAGGCTACGGCGAATGTCACGGATATCGTGAGACAGCAGGTCACACAGGAGGATGTCAAACTCATCGAAAAGTTGATCGAGGCGGAGGCGAAATGGAGCTGAACGTAACCAAAGGACGTCACGAGATTCACAGGGCGTCGAGATATCTACTGGGGCAGGGCCCTTGGTTTTGGCATACGATCTGGACGCTCCTCGCTACCAGCATGTCAATGATCTATCGGATTGTGAGCAGTGCAACGAGGTTGAGGAAGACGAGGAACACATGAAGAGGATGCATCCTTCATCGGCACAATGGTCACCTGGAAAACATGTTCTTCTTGCTGCTGGCTGGAGGGAAAAGACTTTCTGCGAGCGCAATCATATGCAATTGTGGATTATTCGTGTAGGTACATTTGGGTATCTCGTCCGACCCCCTTTCTATCATATCTTAGCCAGCTAACGCCGGAGTTTCAGGAAGATACTGGACTTCCTCTGCACTGCTGGGCCCTCCTCTGGTATCGAGCCGATCTGTGTCCGGCTAGCCCCCCTCTCGTCGTGGTACTCCCTCGTATCGCTGCCGAGCTTTGCTTTTAGAGCGGACATGGAGCCCATTCGCCTTAATAACTGCAATCCCCGTGGTTTTGAGTCGGACGTGTCCGACTGGGTCCAGTCTCTAGGATATTTCTTTTCTGACTCTCCAGCACGCCCACGTCCGTTCTCGTCGACGCTCTCCAATTCCATGACCGAGGTGCGGCGGTCTGTCTCATGGGGATCGTGCTTCTGCGTTATCTCTCGCTGGCCATGCGAATGTCTCGAGGACGCAGCGTGCTCAACGTTCTTGTAGTCGTTTTTAGGGGTGCAACCGCTGGTCGAGGCGCAGTCCGAGTCGCTTCTCGCCGAGTAGGTGGACTTCGTTCGAAACGCCTTCCTTACTGGCTTGCGCTGCTCTCCTTTTGAAGGGGTGTGGCCTTGGTGGACGGATCCGAGTTGTGACTGGGCCTCCTTGGTTGAGGCGGCATTCTTCCACTGCCGGAGGTTTAATTTCCTCCCCAGCTTGAATAGATCGATATCTTGGCCCTGTAGCCTCTTGCTCAACTGCAATTCCTGCAGGTGCTGTTCGGCAAGGACATTTTGCAGACGACGGGCCAGGTCATCCGGGTCGATAGGAGTAGAGTCGGGGGTAGCCATGGCTATTTGGTTCTGTTTTCTCGTCTCTTTTATTGCTGCTGGTCTCGTGGTAATATAAAGCATGTTGCGGGGTTATGTTTTTGGATCCTAAACTGTCACTGGGGACTGGCTGACAAGGACCTCTGCTGTGCTGACGGAATTATGGGTGTGAATTATGGGTGTGGATTATGGGTGTGAATTATGGGTGATGATGTGTGCTTCTCCGACGTGTCCGACAATGGCGCATAAGCAAAAAGACGCATTAAGTTTCTTTGAGATCTCCAGGGAAACCCACAACGTGGGAACAGACATTCCACATGGGCGGTTCACGGGTACTTATTTGAGGGGGAGAAGGAAGAGCCAAGGTGGGTTGGAAAGCAAGGGGGGGGTGCGCCTCGGCTATGACCGCCCGTGTACAGTGGAAGAAGTCACGAGATGCCTGCCGTCCCCGTCCGCAAACGTTGGTCCGGTGACCTCATGAAGTGTGCTTGGCCACGGGGGACCGGGGGGGGAGGAGGGAGGAAGACCAACAGGTGTGCCCAGGTGTGGAAAAAAAAAAGGTGGAGGGTGGAGGCTTACCAAATTTTTGGGCTAAACTAGTCTCACGACTCACGAACCCGTTGTGGGCATTGGGAATCCGTCAGTACAGTACAGTATCCGAGGCAAGGGGGGGGAGGGGGGTGGAGGGCAGATCCTGACCGCTTTTAGAAGCCCACGATGTTACACTACAATACATATGTTGCAAGCCTCCCATGCTCTCTCACCCCAAATTCTGCGACGGCCTGGACATAAAAAAAAAAGGCCCTGAAGGACCGACCTATGAGGACTTCCCAATCGTCTTATTCGACTGGACGGGAATCCCCCCCTGAAGGGAATCCCTGTGAGAGAGAGAGAGAGAAAGGGCCCTTCGCTCGCCCAACGGCTATTATAGACGGCCTGGGCCAGGTGACCCCCTGTTGCGGTCCCCTGTGGTACCTTATTATAAACCGGTGGCGCCTCATATATGCGTGTAAGGTTTTTGGCCGGACTTCTTTTGCTCGCGTGGCCCGGCCTGCGGGAAAGAAGAAGAAGGAAAGGGAAGAAACAAAAGAAACAAACACCCGACCGTCCGTCTGCTCTTGTGGCTGATCCGAACAAGCTACTTACCTTTGACCTCATTCACGCTCGACCAGATCTCGGGGGAGGAACAGGTTTATGCCCACACTCGCTCACACAATCACACACTTATTCAGTACCTACTACTAATACTATTACCGTGCACCAATTACTGTGCAGAACCTGCACCAGGTCGTGTACCGTGATACTGTACCACAGTATTTTGAGATAAAAACTGGGGAAATCTGGAGACACCGCTCCCCACCCGCCCAGCCAGAACTGCCAGAGAAATGCCCAGAAGCCCCCGTCAGGCCCCGTGTAGGGAAGACAGACCAAAGGAGAAAAAAAAAAAGGAAAAAGGGCCGCCACCTGCACTACTGACGTTATCCGTATCCATAGCAACTCCACAGGGGAAATCCCCATGGGGGGGGGGAGGCGGTCAGCTACTACTGCTGCTGCTACTGCTTCGAGCCCAACAACAACAAGGAGTCCAGCCAAGATGCGTCGCTAGGGCGCGCCCAGCGTGCCCGCCCTGCCAGCCTGAAAAAAAGGGAGCTCCACGGCGGAGTCGGGCCCAGTGGGTTTTGCAATCTCGACACGGGACGGACCCAAAAAGCAGGAACAGACAGGTTCGCTCTCGCCCGTTGCTTGGTTCCGTGTAGTCCCGGTGGTCTCCCGTAATGTCCCGGGTTTTTAAGGAACAGTGGTGCAATATATTAGTTGTGTTTTCCCCGCTCGGGAAGGGGGGGGTTTTGGGGGAGTAAAGAAGGGAAGGGAAGGGAAAGGAAAGGAAAGGAACGAAAAGAAAAAACTATTGTTCAGGAGACCTACTGACGGATCCGTATAGTTTCACTGTGTAGATAGATGGACAGATGCTAGGGCAAAAGTTAAGATGCAAAGCCCCCCCTAGCGGAGCTTAATCTTCATTGGAAGATTGGCAGCATATTTCCTACCACAGTAGCATAACACTAGAAGGCAACCCTCCAGCCCTCCAGACCCCCCCGGACTGACTACAGTAATAGTACATAGTAAATGAAGTAAGTGTATTGCAGCAGGGGGATATGCAGTAGCGTGAATCCCGGGTAATCCCCAACCGCAACTTCTTTCCCAACCCAAGCGCCAATCACCCGGGTTCTAATGCAGTCCTACATTAATACACTACATTCCAAGGTTCCCCAGGATACACAAGCGGCAAAAACAAAAGTATAAATCTCTCCCCATGAAATACTAGTACCAAGACGGCGGTCTGTCTGTCTGTCTGTCTGTCTGTCTTGTCTGTATGTCTGTTCGGGAGTGACCGCATAAGCTTCGAACATAAGACTGTTGCTTGAAGGAAACACACATACACACACACACACCACCGTGCCTCCCTCCCCCTACCCTAATCCACCAAATATCCGGAGCAAAACGTCCCAAAGGGCTGAATAATCAAGAAGAAGAAGAAAAAATAAACACCAGCATATGATTCGGCTACCCCATGATATCTCTATGTAAAAGACCGAATAATGTCGTGTAAGACGCCAGTGCCAGCCCGTTATGAAGAAAAACCCCCTTGCAACATTCTCCCTCCCCCATCAAAATAAATCAGTAATACGGTCCCGTAGTTCCCGATCACAAAAATCGGCTCTCCGGCCTCCCACCCCCCCCCAACACACACACTTAGCCTCCCCAGGTCCCGTCTCTCAAACTAACATTGAACTAACTACCTCTCAAAAATCCCATAGTCTTCTTTTTTAGATCGGTGGCGCCACCCACTCCTCCCGTGGGCTCAACTGTCTTGCTTCGCTGGTAGAGAGCCTGTGGCGTGACACAAACAAAACACATTATTAGTCTCTTTTTTTCTGGTTTCGGGAGGAACGGGGGAATAAGGGGGAATAGAACAAAATAAAAAGGGACACGGGATATCTCGGGGATAAGGACTACTCACGTCGTCATCCAGCTCCATCCGGCAGTCCAGGATCAGCTCCCGGCTCCTCTCGTGGTTCCTGTTCAGGTTCGGGTAGGGCGCGCCCTGGCTCTTCATGATCGGCAGCAGGATCTCCCCCAGGATCTCAAACTTCTGCCAGTTGATCCGGTCCCCGTTGGGCCCCACAAACGTCTTGTTCATGCCCTCCGTCGCCGTCAGGTCCCTCCTGTGCAGCGCCATGTACGGGATCCGCGGGCCCCGCGAGTTCTCCCACGCCATGCGGTACGCCCCGTTGCTCTTGGTGCTCAGCATCAGCGTCTCCGCGCTCTGGTACTGCTTCCAGACGTCCCTGCTGACCAGCGCCTGTGTCGCGTGGAGCCGCGCGATGTTGGCGTTCTGCAGGCCCGCCACCACCGCCCCGAGGCCGTTGTAGTTGTTGAGCTTGCGCAGCTTGTGTGCGATGGTCATGAACTTCTCCAGGCACGGCGCCCGGTGTTTGGCCTTGTCGCGGATCAGGATCATGTTCTGCACCCACTTGGCCACGTGGTTGAAGTGAGAGATCAGCCGGTTGGCGTTCTTCAGCGACCGGCAACGCTCCTTCTCTGATTCTTTGAGGCTGACGTGCCGTACCCAGTCGCGGATCCGGACACTGCTAAACATGACCCAGTCGATACGCGTGATCTCCTCGGCAATCTCATCCACATTGAGATCCATGAATATCTGGTAGCGGAATTTATTCAGGGGCAGATTCGCCTGCGGGACCATCCTCGCTGCTTCCCGCTCGTAGTCCTCGTATGTATGGTATTGGTGATTTGTCTCGCCTGAGCCGTAGTCTGGAGGTTGTGATAATTCAGACACCGCCGAGGGCCGTCGAATCTCAGCCAACATCTGATCATCTACGTTCAATGACTGCAGAGATGCCTCCAGATCCTGTGTCTGAGAGGGGCTGCCTGTTAGGCTGACTTCCTCTGGTGGATCATCTGCCTCGGCCCAACCTGTGTCGTCGTCTTCCGTCACGGATGTCTCCAATTGAGCTCTCATCTGGCTCGCGGCCGCGATGAATGCCGGCTCACTTGCGAGGTGGATAACGAATCGTTCCAAGGTCCTCTTTGTCGTTGGTCTTGCGAAATCGCCGGGGTACAAAGATACCCACCTGGCCACCACCTCGATTATGCGCATCTGTGTGGCTTTCTTGGTGAGGTAGTGGTCCGACTTGTCCTCTTTGGCCCGTTCCAATCTGGCAAGAATCGCTGCAAACAACTGCCCTGGCGCGGCAAACTTCCGGTACAGACACAGGAAGATGTCGGCGAAATTGTTGTCTGCCCTCGTCATCCTCGGTGCTAGAAGTTTGTCGACAAGCTCGTCAAATGTGATGCCGACCGTCTTGGGCGGGCGATCCGCGAAGTTCTCCTCGGCTCGCTGGAGTATTGGTACATCATCTGTCGAGGTGCGGAAGGAGTCGACGTCAGATTCGTCAACCACATAGAAAGGGTCCGCTCCAAGATCCAGTCGTGCGCCCGACTGCCGTAGCTGATTCGCTATCGCCGGGTTCGTCTCATCCGCCCCAAAGCCTGAGGGTGCCCGTGGCGATCGTCCGGACTGGCCTCGATAAATACTGTCCCTGTCGTTCGTGGTTGCCGAAAACCCCCTGAGCATCGACAGATCGGAGCTTGCTCTACTGTGCTTGCTATGCTCCGACTCGGGGCGGCCGTTATTGCTGAAATCTATTAGTAGTTCAAGGTTGGCAGCTGAAGCAGCGCGCCGCCGTTGGCTGGCCGCGTCTACCTTTTCACCTATAGATGCGCGTCAGCATTGTGCATGAGAACCAGCAACGAACTTTGGGGTATCGAGGCCGGAAAAGCTTCGAAATATAAAAAAGGCAGGGAGGGGTCACTACCTTTCCGGCAGGCCACAATTGCCCTCAATATAACCTGCATGCACTCCCGCGTGGTGTTCGGTGTGTTTGCCGATATGCTAAAGTTGGCTACCACAGCAGGATAGGCAGCCGCCACGCTTGCCGTATCGAGCTCCCTGACGTCCTCGGGATTATCGCATTTCGTCGCGACGAGGACCATGGGGTAGTTGGACGCGGCGAGGGATGCTATATCACAAGATTTAGCATTCGGCCGCAATCGCTTCGGGGACATCTAGGGTCGACTCACATAGAGTTTGGGAAAGCGGGTTGATACTGTCCTTGTTCATTACGTCGTAGAGGACCATGGCGCCGTCGACCGGGGGCGCCATCTGACCATTGGCCTGCTTCGGCCAGCGAATGGGCCCGCTCATATCCATATCGAAGGCTTCCAAGTCCACCTCGAACACATTCACGGCATGCTGCGAGCCGTCGTACTCGGTCCAGTTGAAGGTGACGATGCCCTGATTGGGAGTCCTGGTCATCCTAAGCGCCCGCTGTATGAAGGCTGATTTGCCCACGCCATTGGCGCCTATGACGGCGATAGTGATGGTGTCCATGTTGACGGCGGAAAAAGAGGCTCTGCCGTAATGGGCTGTCTCCTTTATTGATCCCACAAGCGTCTGTCAGTTACTGTCTAGCTCGTCATGCCAAGAAGTACACTTTCAACTGTCTGGGAGGTATCTTCCACAGTCCACCTGGGTATAGACGTGTATATAGACTGGTTGCAAGAGCTAGCGTACCCCTGATGTTGGTCCCTTCAGCGAATCTTTGCGAGGGGGGGGCCAGGGTTGCGGCGCGGGCACATGGCGAGGGGGCGCCCGGCCCGTGGTGCTGTATGCCTGGGGGAAGTCGCGCACACGCGTATATCGGCGGAAGAAGGGGTCTTCGGAAATGGAGGCGAGGGAATCCCGGAAGGGATTGCTCTGACGGCGAGGGGAGAAGACGGAGGCCGTCTGTGGGTCTTCGGTGCTTGCGACGGACCAAGGAGCGGACTCGGGGGTCTTCCGGCGTGGGGGTTGACGGTCGGACGCAGGGCTAGAGCTAGTGGAGGCTCCTGATGAGATGCTATTGTAAGCCTTGGTGTCCCTCGGGTTGAGATCGGGCTTGCGAGAAGCCATCAGAGGTGCGAGGCATTACAGCCATGCCATCTCGTCCCGAGATAGAACGAGGAGGAGGGGGGGAGCCAGTGGTTAAAGAGGGAGAACTCACAAGCTAATCTGGACGCGGACAGCTGTGGGCGGGAGGAAAGTAGTGGACAATGTAAGCAGGCAATAGCTCAGGGCCGAGCAACGAAGGATGCAGGAAGGGTGTGGTGTATGTCGAGGGTCGCGTTCCGTGGTGGGAGGACTGTAGTGGGTTTAGCCTGGGCTCGCTTGGGTTCGGTTAGCTGAGCTGCGACGGTGCTATCTCTTGTCTATTGTAACATCGTACTTCGGTGCCTACATATATGGTCCAGCTGTACTCCGTATTATGTGCAGTATGCTGCTGAGGTCGTCACAGCTGGCTGACACCAATATCGGTTTAGCTGCAGCCACAGCCCGATCTCGTCACGATTGGCGTTTGGATACGGGGCACCTGGGCATGTAGGAGGAGGGGATGATGGACGGTGCTCCTTGGCTGCTGAAGGCGGGAGAAGAAGAGGGGCGCAAACAGGTACATACAGGGTCAGAAACGGGAGTTATTTTAGATATGCCCAGGGCGAGTGGGGAGCAAGCTGCGAGGGGGAGGGGGGCAGAAGAGTATGTTTGCTGTCCCAGTTGATGAAGATTCAGGCTCAGGCTCAAAGGTTCAGGCTCAGGCTCAGTGTTAGGATCGGGTTCAGGTTCAGGTTCAGGTTCAGGTTCAGGTTTCCATTTAGGTGTGGGACATGGCCTCATAGACAGGGCCAGACACAGACAGGGCCAAAAAGGTTGACAGGGACAGGAGGATACAAGATTGCACCCTCAAAAATAGAGAGATATCGTCTGAACGTCTGAACCACTCAAGGTAACTTTCGTCGTAGATGTCGATCAAATATCTGGATGGGGATCGTCGCCCAAACCTATTTGATGCATACGGAGTCTATGCTGTTCTCCATCATCCAAACCCACTGCGGTATCGAGATATGTATGTACTTACACTCAGGGGTAAAACACGACAACCGAATCTGGGGGAATTGGAGGGCCCGAGCTTCATTACGGATCCTTACACTTCAAGTCCGACAGTGTCCGATTGATAGTTGCTCGTATTAAATCCACACCCATGTCTAACCTATTGGCACCCCTGTCCACTGCCCACTCCCCACGTGCCACCCTTTCCCTTTCCCGTCCCGAACGGCCATAACAAGTAACAACCTCCCCTTCTTCCTGCATCATTCCTCCTTGGGCCAAAGGAGCTCCCGTCTCCATACACAGCGTATCATCATCCCGAATATGATAGCCCATACAATGATGAGCAGCCCAGACATGGCACAACCAACAATTTCGAGCGGCCTGCAATCGAACGCTCTCCCTATCTGAAACGTGGCAGTGATGAGTGCCGTATTTGGAAACACAAAACTGAAAAATGTCATCTGAAACCCGATCTTGGCTTCATGCTCGGGCCGTGCGTATTTCCAGAAACTTCCCACCGATACGATGAAGAACCTGTGAAGGGTAGGTCAATAACTTATCATATAGAGATATCATACATGGAATACACAGGCAGAAAACATACCAGACAGCAAGGCCCCATAGCCACAACCCAAGGAGAGAAGACACCAGCTTCATAATGAATGCAGCATGGCTAGTCATACCCGGCCCCATAAAGTTTTCTCGTGGTATATAATCGCCCGCGAGCCGGCCGAGTTGAACTGTCATGACGAGATTGGGTCAGCTTGACCAACTGTAACACTGATACCAGCGGCGAAGAGACAACTCATCAAGCTTACCAATTCCTGCTACCGAGAAGCCACTGGGACCAATCGAGATGAACACACCGGGCCGCTGCATATCCCGTGGTAGCTTCTGTGTCATAAGTCTATAGATGAAGGCCGCCAGGATCATGAAGGAGAGACAGAACCCCATGCCCTGCACCGCGAGTGCGGCCATGGCGATCGACAAACCATTAACCAATTCCATCTGTCCTGTTTTTACGGCCGAGTTGACGAGGTTTCCGGCAAACGGCGCTGTGAGCAACAGAGGATATGCGGGGAAGACCCATACCGGTGTCATTGTGTGAATAGGGAAGATACTTCGTAAATATGTCAGAACCTGGTCAAGTTACTGGGAAGAAGGGGGGGAGGGGCTGATAGTCCTGGGCGGGCTTACAGTGTAGACCAAAGGATCAGATATATGCCGGCACTGGCAAGAACAGCTGCGACTGCCCATACCCAGAACATAGCTTCCATGGTATAAAGAAGCCATGGGCCTGTATGTGGAATACCATATTCGCAGATATTGATGAATATAGTCCCCAGACTTTTCGAGGTCAGCAACTCCCTTTTGGCATCCTGTGGACCGGCTAGGGACTGAATACTTACGAGACAAGCTAGTCTTTTTGTTAGCTAACATATGACAACAAATATATCGATACTGGGTTTTGATATACTCACAGAAGCGGGGATGAAGAGCGCCTCAAACTGGTCAGTAAAGGAGTGTATGAAGCTCCCTGGCCGGAGGCGAAACCTCATAAGAAGAAGGATACTAATCGTGGCAAACAGACACATATTGAAGATGAAGAAGATGACACCAATAACATAGAGCCACTGGGCTTGGAAGGGGACTAAACAAAGATTAGCCAAGGCTTGGGAGACATTGGGGCCGAAGCAGCGTACTCGACGCAAGGACGTTTGCGATGCCACCCGTTGCCATAGTGCTTGTAAACCAAGTCCATTGGAAACAGGCTACTCGGTCTTTGATACCAACAGGCTTCTTGCCATCCATTTTCCCGGTTTGGGACACTAAGTCGTCGAGGTTCATATCGTCTCGATGGGGCCCATCCTGTCCAACATTATGCCTCTGCCGTTGGTTTTGCTCAAGCTCACTCAAACGATGCATCAAATGGTTCGTAGCCAGCGCGGTGGTCACGGTATTCTCGGTTGGAGACTCATAACCGAGCACCGGAGAGAATGGATGGGAAGTCATATCGGTGGAGGAGTATCGGACAACTCTTGGAAACGCGGCAAAAGTTTGGAAATAATATACAAAATGACGGCAACTTCCGGGTCTGCGTAGCCTATCGCGCCCTGAAAGTTTAAAAGACTTGTGAGAAAGACAACCAAATCGAGACCAACAGATGTGAGATGGGCTACTGTCATGATTTCATTGCTGATCCCCCTGTTCCTGAGTTCCGGGCGTCGATGAGCCTAGAGCCTAGTAGCAGTAGGCAAAGTATGCAGTATCGATTTGAGTCCGCGTTGAATTGTACAGGCTTGGTGCAGAGTGTCAGGGTCCGTCACACAGCATTCGGACGTCGTGCGGTGTAGGTCTCAACTACGTGCAACTTCTGCCAGATCGATCGTGAGCTGGGCAGCAAGGCTGACGCGGAGATTATGCGGAGAGCGTGGGGTGCAACCCACTTTGCTGCAGCAGTATCCTGCTGTGGATTCTCCTATCTCTCTAGCCAGAAAAAGGCCGACTGTCGAGGCGGCTATCCTGAAGTTGAGGAACTGCTGGGATCGATGGCGAAGAAAGCAGTCAGTTGTGGTTTAATTTTATGTAGGAGATGGATGTTGGGGGGCCACAACGAATCAACGCCCCAAATGTCCCCTTCTCCACCCATATTACCACGCCGAGACTTTTCTCTCTTGCCGCAACACGCGCATCATCAGTGCAGTTGTACAGTTGGGAACATCGGAACAAGTAAGAGGAACGCGAAGCGCGAAGGGATCGACCGCTAAGTACGGTATTGCCGGGAAGTATTATATAAATACAACTCGAGATGCAGCACGCTCCATACTCGTCGCTCAAAGGCCACCCTGGGAAGTCCCTGGAGCCACAACAACATGCGAAGCGAGCACCAAGGCAGGGTCGAGCTGCGAGCAGTAATGAGCGAGGCTTAGGCGGGATTGACTTGATGAGGGCGAAAGACTCGCAGTCAAGTTGGCCTAACTCGCTGGCTACATGGCCAATATTGGATGACGGTCGTTGATATCATGGCCGAGAGAGGTCAGTTCTTGAGCTGGGCATGCTACTAGAACTCTGTGAGCCAAGGTACACTGAGAAGAGTGAGGGGCCTACAGTCGATGATTATGGTGCGAAATGAAGCCTTGCAAATGCCATTCCTCCTCGTCTCGTCTCGGCGAAGGGACATGAAGGAACATGCCATGGGCAGCGGATGGCTAGTGCACTTATTAGAGTGCTGAGGGCAGAGAGCGCTCCTTCCCTAATCGAATAATCTTAGGACATGCACAATCGTCGTCCAGGTGCGGCAAGAGCGAAAGTGGTCGAGACCTTCCTGTTTGGAGAGTGTGCTTGACTTTGGTAGCCACTCCAAGCGAGGCTGATGTTGTCTTCAAGTGGACGACTCCAACCTCCAAGGTCGTCTGTCCCGTCTCGAATCGTCCTCACACGCGCAACCTTGGGGGTCTCTTTTCGACGAGCATACCGGGAAGGCTCTAAGTCTACTGCTATCTCATCAAATACTTACACAGGGTTTTTTCATGGCTGCATCGATTGTATCTGTTGTATCCAGACACGGTCGTCCTCGAGCACGTCCTTCATTATCACCAACATCTATGCACATGCTTGCGCCATCTGCCATCTAGTTTGTGCCCCAGAATCAGATGCTCATCATGTGCCAACTCTGTGACTTGGTATAGAGCTCCATCTACCACCATATAAGCGAGATTCCGCCTCAACAAAGGTGGAAATGTCAATGCTATCTGTTTTCGACAAGCACGATCTCTTATTATGGCTCAAGATGTGACAGTCGATCTCGGCAGTTTCACTATCTGCAGCCATACCGACGAGGACTTTTGCCTCACTGTCTCGACAACCGTGTCCTTGTCGCTTCCGGACAGCTTTGCGTCGTCTCCAACGGCAATTGAACTGAGAGATCAAGTGAAAGCTGGGTCATTATGGGTCACCCGGGCGGGCTCTTGCCGCTTCGATCTGAGCATCTATTTCGAGGAACTAGGCGACGATTTACGCTATACCGACATGCAGGATAGACGAAGAGAGACAGTGATGGAGGCATTCCAAGCCTTTCCGGTGAGCTGGTCTGCAATCTGTTGCCCAGAGTATCTGCCTACTGACAGTTCTAGGCGTGGGACGCACTCGGACTCGACCTTCGCCATGAAGTAAACCTATTTGAAGGGGAACCAGACTCGCATGCGCCCTTGGTATATTCCATACAACATACTCGACAGCACTCAGGCCTATTCACTCCAGAAGGTGTCGCTTGCGGGCATCTTTCGACGGTCGTCTCTAGCTTTCGATTTGGGTCCCGGGTGACCTACAAAGTAGGGAAACCCAGTAAAACCGCCCGGATCATCACCCTCAAGGCGCCACCTCATGAGCTCCAAAGAATCACTGGAAGGCCAAACCAACCATCCGAATTCCACGACTTGGCCCCCGATCTACAAGCAGAGAAGCTAAGGCACCTCACACACAATGCACTAAACTTATTGGTCGGGTTGAAGAAGAAGCCCTCGGGCATTCGGTTTCTGAAGCCACCTAAGTCACCATCGCTTCTTGACCTAGCACCCGCCGTCTGGAATACCGTCAATTTCCAGGCAAGTCCAACCCGACAAGGTCTATCATCTCAACCTCTAACGCTAAGCTCTAGGATGTGGTTGCTCGGACGAGTTTAGTGCCGTCCATTTCCTCAGCACTTGCAAACTTGACCAGCACTCAATCGCCTATCCTCCGACAGAAAGTAGAGGACCTGGCACGAAAGGCAAACCCAGAGTCACCTCTCGAAGATGTATCAGGATGCCTTCACCAGCGAATGCTGGTCTTGCTCCTACGGGCTGCATATGCTCAGAGAACCAAACTCCGCGGCCCTAATGCTATGAGGCAGCCTCGGACCCAGGTGGTCGAGCTACCCCAGAATGACCACGTTATGGGGGTTGATGAGCCTCAGATATCGCAATCTGTTGGTTCTGTGTACGAGACGCCCTTAGAGCATGGTATACCACCATATGCAAAAGAAGATGACGCCGAAGAAGTCCCAGCGTCACGGTTTGTGCGAGATTATAGACCGTCGACTGACGGTGCGTTCGATGATATTGACGAGGATTTGGGGAATTATGAGTATAACGATGAGCAAGAATATGTGCCACTCGAGGGGATGGTCTACTACAGCGATCATCTTCACCGCGAAGATGCCCAGTCGTATTCCCAGCTACAGAACCACTTCGACCCTGATGGTATGGACAACGATGACTTCGTGGAAGACACGATTGTGTATAAAACAAGAGAATATGGCTCACCATGCCATAATAATCTCTTTGCCCCTGACGAAATGCATCATGAAGGTTTGGGGGAAGACACTGAAGAACTCCAAAGGGAGTACTCCGACCCTGACGACATGTTCGATGACGATGGATTATTCGGAGACGGGGAGGTTTACCTCATTGAGGAGGAGGAAGAGAGCCTACAATATCGTACTGTCCTCGATGAGAACCATGATGTAGACCTGGCTGCAGACACTTCCCTGGACATTGCGAGCGCTCTTCATGATGTATATGATGATGAGATGTATTACATCGAAGAGGAACCACCAACTCACACAAAGGCCTTCGAAGACAATGCTGATGCACACTGGGATGCGGACCTGGCTCCCGAGTACGCGGCTTTCCCTAAAAATGCTGACGATCATCCGTTTCACGTTGGTGATCAAGACCAGGTCGAACACGATTTCTATGAAGAATCCGACGAGGACAGCACCTTTCTCGCCCCTGAGGGCCACACCCAGGACGAGTTGCACGATCAGGCCATGCCCAGCTTGTCTGGTGTAGACGTCGAATCACGGGGCAACCCTTACAGCGGAAGCATTGGTCACAACTACGACTACCGGACAGGTGGTGCCTACACACCAGAGTATACTGATCAGTTTGATCATGCAGAAGCCGAGGCTGAGGAAACTGTGCCTTATGCTCGTTTGGAGCGATACTCGCACGGCTGGGACCAGGTGCCGAGGGACTTTTCACATCCTCGTGCTGCACACTGGACTGGAAGCATTGATGCTGATCAAGATCTGGTCGGGACACATTTTTCCTCGGAAGGCGCCTTAGAGTTCAGTGTATATGGTCCGTCATCTCCATGGTACAGGTCATCAGAAAGACGATAGGAACCCATTACAAGGCCACTGGAATTCTGGACATGTATCAGTAAAACAGCGATTTGGTGTATCCTCTGAACGGCAAATTCGATTAGTTTCATATAAGTCCCACGTCCCTCTATTCGAGCTCAGGTACCACCTCGATGCGCGTCGTCGTAATCGTTCCATCTCATGCTCCCTCAACCACCACAGTACAGTGAATTAGATCTGCGGGGATTGCCATGCCAAAGGAACAGTCCCTTCGCTTCATCCCAAGAGTAGCCACTTCATGGCATCCGCCGTTGTAGATTGCCACCACTGGTTAGCTTCGCGGCTTCACCCTCCAAGTCGACTCCGGCCACCCAAAGACAATGCCCACCACCGGGTGTGCACCAAATCAACTGTGCATATTTGCACCCCCAGCTTAAACGCTCATCGCATGGTACTGATCCTTCATATTGCCGCCTTGGTTCGGGAGGAGCGGACAGGACCGACTTCTATTTCTTAGCCCCCTTGTCGCCCTTTCCCTCCTTCTTCTTCCTCTGTTCGGGCTTCAGGGTGGCCCAGTGGATATACCAGATGAAGACGCCCTGCAGGATGAGAATGACAAGCATGACGACGAGGATGGTGAACAGATAGGGCTGGTCGTTCAGGACATTGACGGCCTGTGGTGTGGCGCCGATGGAGTGGAACCAATCGAATTGACCCATTGTTGGATTTGGTTTCTGGTATCAGTCTGATATTTGGGTATCGTAGGATTTGATGATGTTATATGGAAATCCGATTGTCTGCTTCGCTTGCCCTGCAAGACGGTGATGACTGACGACGTTCGTTTGATAGTGTCAAAGAAAAGAACTGGTCCAGCAGATGGGGAAGAAGCTATTCACAGAATCGAATGACGGATAAAAGTTGTCGAAAGAATAGAATTGGAAGAGGAATTGCGCAGCAAGCGATACAAACCTCTTTCCAGTGACCCAGTCCCGTCTCCATGATATCAGACGCTTCAGGGCCAGAATAAGGGGGAGGTCTCATGGGCATCGAAACTCGGTGGTTTCAGAACTGCGGCAGACCAAACTGATGCCATAGTTGGCCAAGCGACCAATTGGTTGACCGGAAACACTTGTTTCCTGAGTACTACACAGTGAAAAGGCACACTAGGTCTCAAGACGTTGTGATTTTTATCATTGTCGCCGGTGCAACTTGGTAGTTTTCTGGATGGTTGCTTGACGTTATTGTACATCGTGGTTATGGATCTGTATTGACGGGAAGTTACATGCATGTATGGAGTGAATGTGGTCCCCTGTTTTGTTAGGTACTGGTTCCCACCGGGGGGGTGTGTGTGTGAGCTTTGTGCTGTGGGACAGGACAGGACTAGATCCCCTTAGTCATCCATCAACAACCCCCCTGTCGAAAATTTGGTGATCGATTCGCGAAGCTGCCAATCCAAGCTGCCAGCAAGAGCCCCCGCCCCTCGAGATATTTATCCCTCCCATGCGCCATTGCGAGCAGTACCGGTCCTCTTCCCTTCGGCAGTCATGAGCGTGGCAACACCAGCTGCCAGGAGTCTGCTCTGCAGGTCTCTGGCAGCCAATTCCGCAAAAACATCGGCACGCGCCACCACCAACGCGGGGGCAGCAGCAGCAGCAGCAGCAGCATCAGCATCATGCCAACAACGACACCAGTTCCACAGCTCGGCGCCCGTCGCGGGCCGGAGGAGGTCACAGTACAAGAGCATCAAGGCTGAGAAGATGGGCCTGATGGACCCCAGCAAGATGAAGGCCTTCAAGGACGAGCGGTTCCCCGACTACGACGACACGGACATCAAGTCGATCGAGAAGCGGTACACCCCGGAGCAGCTCGAGGCGCTGAAGCTGGGCGAGAGCGTGGTCGACTCGGACGACCTGGTGCTGCAGGGCCGCATGCGGAACGACCCGTACCGGTTCAACTACCTCGAGGACTTCTCGGTGGTGCGGCCCGTGGTCGACAAGCGCACGCGCAAGAACACGCCCGTCGACACCACGGCGCGGTTCATGTCGCCGGACCAGTTCGGCGACGACTTTGTCGAGTTCGTGCGGGAGCTCAACGAGAAGCGCGGCGTGTCGCACGACATCAGCTACGAGGAGGCGCTCAACATGTACGAGGACCTGCGGTCCAAGATGCTCAACAAGGGCCCCGAGGAGGCGCTCTCGGGCGGCGAGCTCGCCGACGCCATGGACAACGTCCTCGAGCAGACACAGACGGCGAGGAGGGACATGCTTCAGGACCTGGCGCGGGGGGGCGACAAGGCCAAACGGGGAGGGGAGGAGGGCGAGATCTCGGACATGGAGGCGTACAAGTACATCATGGAGCGCAACTCGATGACGGGCTTCGACGGCGGCGACACGGCGCTGGCGCCCGGCCTGCCATCCAAGGTGCCCGGCGTGGCGGGGCTCTACAAGCAGCAGATGGACGAGGCGGACGAGGGCCTGGACCCCGAAGGCACGTACCAGGACCTCAAGAAGAAGACGGGCCTGAGCGTGCGCGAGATCCTCGAGATCTTCAACAAGCACACCAAGATCCTCGTCAGGCGGTTCGTCTCCAACCAGACGCGTCTGGGCAAGATCCGCAGCTCCTACATCCTCGCCATGGCCGGCGACGGCGACGGCCGCCTGGGCATGGGCGAGGCCAAGTCCGTCGACTCCGAGATCGCCGTCCAGAAGGCCAAGCTAGCCGCCATCCAGAACATGGTGCCCATACGGAGGTACGAGAAGAGGACCATCTACGGCAACGTCGAGGGCAAGGTGGGAGGTACAATCGTGCAGCTTTACACGCGGCCACCAGGTATGTTTTCGAGTGTGCTTGCTTTTTTTTTCTTTCTTGGGGGCGCAAAATGCCTCGTGTTGTGTATATTCCTCTAACCGGTAAATTTTGCTAACCTTCTCTCGCCTACAGGGTTTGGCCTCCGCGTCTCCCACCGCATGTTCGAGATCGCCCGTCTCGCGGGTATCTCTGACCTGTCGGCCAAGATGCCCCGGTCGCGCAACCCCATGAACTCGGTCAAGGCCTGCTTCGAGGCCCTGACGAGCCAGCCCGACCCCGAATCCATCGCCATCGGCAGAGGCAAGAAGCTCGTCGACGCGCGGAAGGTGTATTATGGAGGCGCCGTACACTAGAGCATAGAGACGTATAGAAATTTGTACAAATCATAATGATCCATGCGCAACGGGTGCTCGTAGCAACTCGTTTCTTGTAGCATGTAGCATTGCCCCTCTTCCGGAATTTCCTTGCGCAGCTTCAATAGGGCGTGCCCAAGCCGGATATCCTCTGGGCTCTCAATCTCATGAAAGTGTCGTAGCGGGGTATCTCTTCTATGTGTGGTGTCCTGCCAGTCGTACAAATCGTGTCGCGGTATCGCAGTGACCCACATTTCATCGGATATTTCAAGGTGTCGTCCTCTGGCGATACCAACTGTTCCAGGTACGGACGAATTGACGGTATCGTGTGTCGACAACCTCGGCATACCGGGAGTTCTTTTTTGTTTTCGGGTTTTCCTCGGTTTGGATCTTCACCATTTTCATTCGGATCCTTCCTGGGGATCAACTTCAACGTGGGGCCTGGTCGCCCCATTCGATCTCCTGCTGCAGCACGATACTGTAGACGCTGGCCTTCAGGAGTGTAAACACCAGACTTGTCTTCCGCTCGAGTTCGCGCAGGCCGTCGAGGATCTCTGTCGTCGGTCGGGCTGCCATCGCATCGATGCTCGAGGCCAGCTGTTGCAGGAATGTCAGAATGTGCAAATATATTGTGTATGTTTGGGGGGGGGTTAGAAACAGGCAAAAGAAGCTATGGGCAAACGTACTGTCTTCATATTGTCCGCCAGCCTCTCGTACTCGTCCAGAACCTCCTGCTCCAAGGGCGACAGCTCTGGCGGCGAGAGCAACGCGTTTTGTTGTGGTCGGTCGTCCATTTGAATTGGCTTGTTGTGGGTGGTTGTGGTGGACAGTTTGACGCGTGGGCTGAGGTTTGTCGCGTCGTGGAGGTTTAAAGGAAACGCGTAGGCTAGACACAGAGTGTGTGTGAGAGCTTGCTTGACGTGGGGTCGAATCGGCAGCGGTGCATAGAACTGACTGGACCCCGGATTTGCTGGTCCCACTCTCAACTGCCAGCTGCCCGGATTGCGGCTCCTAGTCGAGCCAAAGTCGAGGTACTTCAGATACTGTACAAACATATACGTACAGAAAAGTAGATATACAAGAAACCAACACCTCACTCAACTTCATCTCTCACTCACCCACGACTGCATCAAGCTTCACACAAACTCTCTCCTTCTCCATCCTGAGACTCACAATAAATAATCGTAATATATGCCGACTCGGGAACAACATAGACACAATGTCGTGGGATTCTAAATCAAACCTCCCACGGCGCTCAAGGGGCCTCTCAATACGACAAAAGGCCACAGCACAACAGCCCTCAGCGCCTGTCAAGATCGACCCAAAGTCGGCACACACATCAGATCCTTTCCTCCAGGGCTTCCTCAACCCGGCCTTCGACCCAGCAGAGCACCTCAACTCCATCCTACCACCCCTCCAGGGCTCCGCCGCTACCACTTCCTCCTCCTCATCATCATCATCAACGTCACTGCTCAAGTCATCCTCCCTCACGCCCGCGGGCAAGACCCCAGTGCCCCTGGCCCAGCTCTCCAGCGAGGCGCAGGACCTCCTCACCCAGCTCAACGCCCACACCACCAGGCTGACAAACACCCTGACCCAGCTGACGGACGACATCCTCCGGAGCGGCAGCAGGCTCGCCTACGAGGTCGAGCTGCTGCGGGGCGAGACCCTCGGCCTGGCGGAGACCCTCGCCGACGAGGGCCCGCTGGCCGGGGACCTCGAGAGGTTCGTCCCCGGCGGCGTCCAGCAGGCGGCGGCGAACAACGCTGCTGCAGCTGCCGCCGCCACCACTACTACCTCCACGCGGCGGACGTCGCTGGTGGACTCGCCGGTGCCGATGTCAGCGACTCCGTCGGTGGTAGAGAAGAGACTAGACGCGGCCTCAGCCACCGGCGTGGAGGACGGAGAGACGGGCGGGGGCGAGACGACCCAAGGAGGCGAACCGCAGTACATCTCGCACCTCCGGACGCTGACGCTGGTCCGGTCGCGCCTGGACGCCGTCATCAGGACGTTCGGCGACGCCATGGAGTTCACCTTCCCGCCGTCCGAGTTCTCGGTCAGCTCGGGGTTCCTGTCCGTGTCGGCGCCCGACTTCCCGGACATGATGCACCACGCCTCGGCGACGAGGGAGCAGATCAGCACCGAGGAGAAGGGCCAGCAGGTCCTGCGGCGGATACGGGAGGAGGTCTCGGGGATGCTGGCCCGGGGCCACCCGCAGCCGGTCAGGGGCGTCGAGGACGCCACCGCGCGGGTGGAGCAGCTCAAGGGCTTGTCGGCCGTGTGGAAGGGCACGGCGGAGGAGAAGGGCCGCCAGCGGTTCGTGGAGAACCTCGCGCGGATGGTGGAGGATAGGCACCGGGAGCTGGTGAGGGAGGCGGAGGCGGCGAGGGAGCAGGCGTTGAGGGAGAGCCGGGGGAGGCAGGATGATGGTGGGGGCTCGAGGAGGGATCAGGGGGGGTCTTCTGAGGGTACGAATACAGAGTCGAGGGGGTTGGGTGGGTATGGCTTTATGAAGAAGTGGCAGGACTTAAGAGGGGGGCTTTGAGTGGAAGATATCTGTCAGCACCTCTAACAAATAGATGCTGTGAGTAATACATATATTCAAGGGTTTTAATGCTTCCACTACAGCTCAAAATGATCAAATGCTATATGCTGGGCTGTTTTGATGTATTGCCCAACAAGTCAAAAGTCAGCTACTTCCTAAATTATAGCATTATCTGTCACCCTTCTGTGACTGGACCCCTGAAACAGCTCTCAAGCGTGCACTTGTCTACTTGGATGTCCACAGACACCAGCTTCTAACAGCCCAGTAGCCCAGTTGTCGAGCATCAGACTTGATATTTTCCAACCTGCTAACACCTATTAGGTTTCACAGACACTCTAAGTTCGAACCCGGGCAGAGGTCCCCGGAAACACAACACTGGCCACGGAAGAAAAGCGAAACGAGAGAAGAAAGAAAGAAAGGAAAGGAGTAACCCTGGCCAGTCAATCAATCCCACTTGTTGATGCTTGAATCAACAACTAGTCTGGTAGTAAAACAGACACACACCAAGTGACTTGGTGGGTAAGGACCCCCTGGGCCATAACGAGAGCGTAAGTCGAACCCCCCTTTCCCTTCCTTACACACTCTTTCTGAATGCTCGATGGCTGGATACTGGCTGTTCATTTTTTTTCTTATCCACTCTCAATACCTTACTTACTTATTGTTTACTCAAGCCGTAGGACTGCTACCTTCTTTACGGCTCAGTTAAGTGCTTGAGCTATTCCTCAGCATACAACGTCTCATGGCTGGAGTGACCCGACCCCTAGTCAGACAGCTTATCGCAAGTCTCGTTAGTATGATATTTCATTTCGTAACGTTTCGTTTCTGCCCCGAAAGCAGATACTAAGTTTGCTTTGCAGTTCCCGTGGCCCGATATAAGAAAATCGAGTGCCAAATCCGTTTGCCTGTCCTAGTCCCCCATCCCCCCCTTCACCCTATTGTACAATACATAGAATTCCATTCCAGCGCACTTCCCGTATTATGCAGCCAACCTGACCATCAAGCTCGTACAACGCCGTCATTCATTTCCATATCGGTTCGCATATGCATCATCAGAGGTTGGGAACATCCCGCTCGTGGTCCTTGAGCGCGTTGATGCGCTTCTTGAGGAACTCGAAGGAGGAAAAGAAGATGGCGTTCACGGCGCAGGACCTGCCCATGGACACGCCCAGGCCTCGGTACATCTGTCTCCGGAAGAACTCAATCTTCACTGGAGGCACGCTTTGTCCGCGCGAGTACATCAGACAGTTCCGCTGGTAAATGGCTTTGGCAGAATCAATCGGGTCTGTGGACATTGTTAGATAGCCGGAAGAGAGAGCATGAGAGTACAGGGCCTGCTTACAGATCATCGCCCACGATACTATCCCGCATAGACCGCCAGCTACGAGGACCGCCAGGGGGTTCGAATGGGCACTGTCATCTCCAAGCTTCGACAAGAGTTGTTTGCTGCTCTCGTACGTCATGAAGTAGATACCAGTTCCTATGGTGTCCCTCACTGATTCCCGAGTTAGACTTGTCAGACAACGCATTGACTCGAATCATTACTTACACAGGTGCATTCTGAATCCGGTGTAAAGCCCAAAGGGGCCTCGGTGCCGGACAATATTTGCCATGGTCTTGAGAGTCCCCTTGCCTTGGTAGCTGGCTGCGATCTTGTAGCTGTCGGGGTGAGGAGAGTTCTTCTTGTCCGCCAGAAGTACCGATACTTGGGCACTCAGTTTCGTGAGCTCAAACGGGCCTGTTGTGAAGCGTTAGTTCCAAGAGCCCGTGCATCTGTCTCGGCCACAAAGGGCGCAAGACACTTACATGCAATCACTGTGATACATGAGCCGGCCGTTGCACCGGCCGCCCCGAAGCAGGCAATCGAAGATAGGTTTGGATATGTCCCCTTCTTGTTAACATGGGCGAGAACATCGATGCCAAAATTCTTCTTCAGCCAAGCCGAGTACGCGTATTTGGATCGTTGGTATATCGAGAACGAGACAGTTCGAACGAGAGTGATACTAGCCATGGGGGCAGCCACGCCTATAGACAGGACAAGTTAGCAAGGGCAGAATGCGAAATGAGGAATAGCCGCGCATGACGACGGCATGGAGGCAGAAACCCACCCCGAAAGAAGCCTCTCAGGTGTTCGGTCTGATACGTATGTTTCACGCAGGACACGAAACCAGAATACTTGTAGGTCTGCATGCGGGTCTTGACGCTGTCAAGAGGAAAGGCCGTCAAGGTCGACAAGACACTAGATGCAGACGCAGCTACCTCGGTCCTGTAGCGCTTGATGAACCGCTTATGCTCCTGAGGCGCGCTCCTGCCCTCTTCTTTCCCGCCCGCCATGTCTCCAGCTCCCTTCTCTCCGCCTGTCTTGTTGAGGATCCCGCCGCTGCTGCTGCCTTGCGTAGGCATGGTCGGAGACTGGAGCTGAGTACCATTTTGTTTGTATGGTAGGAGCTCAGCTGGCATGCTTCCTGGCAGTCGGTGGCCCTGAAAGCAGCCGCCTTTCTAGACAGTGATCTCGTGTGTGGCGAGATCAAGGTCTTCAAAGCGGTCGCAGTATGGGCAAGTGCCAGAAAACGAGGTCCATGAAGAACCCCGCGACGCGTGGGTTGTGGTCAGTCGTCGACAGTTGTTGCGGGATGCTTCAGTGATCGGCTTTCGATGAGGAAGGGGTTGGAGGTGTTCGATGGATGGTGGGGTGGGATGAAGTTGAAAGAAAGAAGGATAGTTTGGATTGGGGTCGAGCTCGAGGTGGTCGAGAAAAAGGAGGGGAATTGGTTTGCGCAGGGCCCTTATCGTGGTGCAACAAGAAACTCGTCTGTTACATACTGCATTAAGGTGGTGATGGTATAAATCATACTAAGGGCATTTGCACCCGCGAAGTACTTTGTACCTTGAGTTGGTACCTACCTACTGTGTAGGTAGGTATTGCGGGGTCTGGCACGGTCTTTGCTATAGCTCAACGCTGAAGCTAATTCGACAGGAGCACCTAACTTCCCCACAGTGACGGTAGATCTCGGACTGGACAAACGCCCTGGAGTTCAATTAGGAAGAACATTGAACGTGAGAACACCAAGATCCACTAATACCACTTTCACAAGCAAGAACCGCATCACTCTCCGGGAATTGAAACCTCCAGGGGTTCTCAGAATATCTAGGTGCTCATGGATAGGACGACAGTCATAAATCTGGGGCCACATTCTCATTTGAATCAATAACGGTCGGGACTCAACCGTATGATTTATGAACGAATCCACGCCTTCAATGTCACGGCGACACGGCAAAACAGGGATCAGCTGCTTCAGCTACCACTGACTCAGACTCGTCGCACAATGCAGCTGGCCAGATGTGGAAAGGGAGACGGAGGGAGGGGGGGAGATACAGTAGCACATTTTGATAGATGTTTCTAAACGTGTTCCTCATGGTGTGTGGTATGCACGGCGTGTGCCTTTGACTGTCTGCCATTTCTGCTAAGCAGCTGCATTGAGACAGAATGGTGCAGGAGCCCTGGAGGCAGCGTCCGGATCTGCCAATGCCTTTCTCTGCTGCAAGATTGCACCCGCATGGCAGTAACAAAACCACGAGGAAAATGTACAGACGTCACCGGGTCACTTTAGCCCGCGGGAGAGTTGAGATACTCCAGAGCCATCATAGGCTTCTTTGTATCCCGGTGATCCAAAGAATTGATAGCCCCCCCCCCAACCCTGCACCTGTATCTTGCCCTTAAAGGGGAGCCTTGAACGACTAGAGTAGGTGTTTCTCTGGTCTCACAGGCAGGACCCATCCCGTGCCTGGTATGGCCATGCAGTTCCAGACCGCGGGACAGCATTCAGATCTGAGCCACGTTCAAAGGATTTTGACTCTGGCAATGTGCAGATCCTGAAGAGGGCTCATACCACAACTGAATGCTGGCCCCGGAATAGCATCAACAGGGCCATCGTTCCAGATCCCCTGCTGGATGGGCCTCCCGAGTGGAAGATGCTTCTATCGTCGAGGGAGTGCTACAGAGTAGAGCCTTATTCTTTGATGATTCCCTGCAGGCCAGTCAAACCAAGAAGGTTGCATTTGCTCCGAGGAAGCGTCTCAGATGCGATGGTTGTCCGCTGGTGGTGGCAAGATCCACGGGCTTGCTCCTGTTCGAAGTTGCGCCGTTGCGACCGTCGTCTCTTTGACCACACTGTTGACCTAAGGTGCTTGTAAAACTTCACCGAAGCGGTAGACATAACCCCATAGTCTTGTTGAGCATGGTGATGGTCTGCTCATAGTGGGCATATGCCGTATCTGCGATCAGATCCCTATGTTCTCCCGTCAGCAACTCAAAATTTTGGCCTGGGAGAGTTGAACGTACTCCTTCTTTTTCTTATCGGAGTTCTCGACAATATTCTTCCACGAGATGGGATTTTCTTTGTCTCGCCAGAACTGGGTCAAGAGGAGATTTCTAACAATCCTGTGCTCCATGCCTCGCTCCCTTGCAGCGTTGTGCAGGAACCATACCGTCCGCCGGATTGCGCTCCCATCAAATGTGGCGCCTTTCTTGCGAAATGCTCGACGCAACTGGTCGCGGGCCACAAAGCTTGCTGGCTTCGAGTGGCTTACTGCTTGAAGAGCCGCTCGATATAGGTGCCTGTAGGCATGAATCACCTCCTCCTTCGACATTATTGAGATTTTCAGAGTATATTTGCCTTTGAAATTGTAGTATGCAGGTAGTTGTTCAAGACCAAAGTGAGCGAGTGAAAGTAGAAAATACTTGAGCAAGCCGCAGCGCTATTCACCAACGCACAGGCCACTCATCGCCTTCCCTCACTCACATGCAAATAGAGCTTAAGTTCACCACCATTACACACAAGAACAACAAATAACCTTGATAAACATGTTTTGTTGACTGCCATTGTCCTTTTCTTCCATCTCAAGTTTTATATATTTCTCTCCATGAATTTCAGTGTTCGATCATGCCGCCTGCAATAGAGGAAGAAGAGGTGCAAAACCCATCCTATATATTTCAAGCATCTCTACCAATAAATGAACTGAGTACACTGGCTAACATTGAAGTAGGAACTGTTATATGAGAGTTCTTCGGAGAATGCCGCATCTCCTCAGCAACTGGTAGGCGAGGATGTCCTGATCGATATATCCGATGGATCGAAACAGCCATCGCAGCAACTACAGCGCGAACCGTCGCCTCTACCGGTCGTCAGCGATATCCCCCTAGTCGTCAGCGATATTCCACAAGCCGTCGACGACATTCCCAACGGAGTCACTGCACCTCCGCCACAGACCCAGACTCAACCATCCAAGCTCATAGAAAAGGGGGCACCGAAACCCACCAAACGCAAAGCTTCTCCGAAAGGGGTATGGATCCACCAGGGCCGTTCCGAGAAGGACATGTGCCAGTCCTCGCATGGACAGCGTACGACTAACCTTTGTCTGTTCCGTGTAGCCGATTGCTAAGAGACGGAGAGGTCAAAAGCGAGACTTCCCATGCACGTACTGTGTTCGCCGCATGGCCAATGATCCCAGCTGGGCTTGTCATGAAGCAGCCGGTATGGCTCCATCTACTTCTTGCCACGAAGGTCGTGCACTGCAGTACCTGTGACTGACACTTTTGCTTCAAGCCAATCAATTCGGCGAACCATACTACACAGGATCGCGGTAAATAGAGGTCCCATTCCAGGGTCCTGGGAAGTTGTCGCTGACGTGGAGTCTGGTGTATAGATGCAGCGAGTGTGTCGGTGCCCATGTATCATGCCTTTCCGTAAGTCTCTGCTTATAGGCACCCGGCGTGTTTCCTCATTGGGGAATATTAGCTGATTTGATCACCTGTCCCAGGTACCACCTCACGGCATAGAACCCGTGACGAATCTTATGAAGGCCGCTCAAGAAGTGGTGAGAAGTAAGAATGGTGATGGCGTAAGTGACCCCTACAATCGCCCTACTGGACCAAACCCATTATCGCATCAACTCATCATCCCTGACCAAAAGCTACTAACCACCAACATAGACCCAGAGTATTGCCTTGCTAGCCGCATACGAGGCAGCCATAGGTCCAGCCCTCCGCTCCATCGCAGGCGTCACACTGCCACCCTCCGAAAAGGGGAGAAGGGGCCCGAGAAAGAAAAAGGTGGACAAGAAACCAGCCCAAGGCACAGGGAGCACCAAACCAACAATAGGAACCAACAACGGCTCTCGACCATGGCAAGACGAAAAGCGCTCGACAACACAGCAGCACAGGGGTCACCCTCAACAACAACACACCGCAGGTTCAGAACCGGCATCACTCCTCGCCCTGCCCCAGGCAAACCTTCACCACCACCACACCACAGCACCACCACCACCTCCTCCCCATCAGTCCGCCCACGACCCCGAGACGTTCGAGAGGATGGAGAGGCAGGCCCTCCGGAGGCGCAAGGTAGAAGCCCTGGAGTCACTGGCCCACACCGCGGCGCTGTTCCTCGCCGAGTTCATGGACTTCAGGAAGGGGCAGGCGGCACCCTCGTCGACATCAAACGGGACGGGCGGACCACCGCCACAACCACAATTACCACCACGCGTGGACCCGGGCGCGGGGAGTGCATATGCCGCGGCGGCGGCGGGGATGGCGGCGAGTCTCTTCCAGCCTCCGGCCGGGGAGGAGGAGGAGGAGGGGGAGAACGGTTGGCAGCACGATGGTGCTGGTAAGGAGCGATCGGGTTGGCGTAGTGAAAGTGAAGGTTCAGCGAGCGGCAGTGATGGTGATGATGATGATAATGATGATGGGGATATCCCGGCGAAAGTCGCCCTGAGTAATGGTAATGCGGACGAGGAGGAGTACGATAGTGAAGAGACGGGGTCTGAAGACGTGGGCGACTACAAGATGGGGTCCGAGACTGACCAGGAGGAATCGAACGTCAAGGTCGAAGAAGAATGAGGGACGCAGGCCGGCTGTTCAGCCGGCACTCCAGCGTTCCAACAAAATTCAGGCGCAATGGTCGGGGCGCATGTTGGGAGTCCAACAAATCAAACAATATAATTGCCTCCCGCGCAAAACACGTCCATAGACACATACGCACGAGGCACTGAGCACATGATTTGTCGTGATGGATCTTTTGAATTTTCTATCGTAAAATTCACTCATTACTCGTTCGTCCCTTGGGTATACTGCAATCCACCTCTAAGCATCTCCAAATTCCATCTTCGCTATCAATAAATAAAAAAAACATATCATATCAACATTAGAAAGGTGGCGGTTTTCAGGTCGGGAAAGTAATCGAACAGTCGACGGAGGAGGAGGAGGAGGGTGTAGGTAAGTAGTTAAGAAGTTTGTCGAAAGGTCGTCTGGGAAGCCGTTGGGAAAGAGGTAGTCGAAAAGTCAAGTGGAAAAGGAGGTCGATTAAGTAGGATGCCTTGGAGTCGTTTTATGGGTACGTGTTGCCAGCCGGCATTGGCCAGTCGTCTTCCGTGATGGAAGACCAGAAAATCCACACCATGATGACCGAAAGCAGCGTGAATAGCGTCTCGAAAAGGGCGCCGTCGATCTTCCCGGCCGTGCCGTCGCATATGTACGAGCTAATGGCGTAGTTGAAGACCTGGCCCAGGGCGAAGAGGACGGCAGCAAGGGTCAAGTAGATCATGGGCCTGGTCTCTCCCAGTACCCTCAGCACCAGGACGGTCTCGAGGACGTAGAAGACGACGAGGAAGACGAGCGGCGCGAGCTGGTACAGCACGTACAGCGCGATGTTCCGGTACTTGGGGCCGTCGTAGCTCGAGGTCCACTCGCTCGTCCACCCGAAACCCGTGTCGAGGGCGATATAACCGGTTCCGACCAGGAGGACCGCCGCCGAGGCCATTATCAGGCCCAGCGAGAGCGGCGTACCATCGTCAATGACTTGATAACCGACGACCGCGTTCAGCATCAACATCCAGGTCGTGGCGATGATGAAGCCGATATGTATGCCGGTGAAGGCTATGCGGACCTTGGACTCGAGGGGGAATTCTCCGACGGTGAAGATCTCGCATATCGACATGATAATGTATCCGACGAGGAACAGTTGCATTTCCCGTCTACCCACAGCGGCCCTTTTGCGTTCGGAGCGGAAGATGAGGTAGACGGCCGAGACGATGGCAATGGCGCAAAGTAGTATGGACCCTGTTGAACCGGTTAGTCTACTTTCAAATAGTTTCCTTCTCGGCAGCCTAGTTGACTCGCGCATCCCCTTTGTTGCCGTCCTATTGTTGTTTTCGTCCCAGATGAACTACGGACAATGCTCGTGTCTTCAGCCCAACGGCACATACCTAGGTTGCCCAGTTTCTTTCCACCGCTCAGAGGAATGCCCGTCAACTCGCACCCTCCCCATCCTCCTGTCTGGTTATGATATTCCGAGAGAAGGTTGCAGACTGGGAGGGTTGAATCCCGGCAGAAGTTGCCGAAATTCCCAAACTGCGTTGAACCCATTGGGACAAAGAGTTTGTTTTTCAATGGGCCCTGAAGTGGCAGGGACTCGTTGTCAATATCCCCAATGTCTTTGCGGGATGCCGCGTTGTAGGATGGATAATCGCAATCCTATTTGTCTGTTTGTCTGTCTATCTTGTCGTCGTCGTCGTCGTCGCCAGTCGGTGAGTCGTCGTAGTAGTACGGTAGTTGGACAATCGTGTGGTCTCTTTCGGTCGTTGCCGTCTCTCTTTGACCGGTTTGGGGCAGTGGGTTGGTTGATGGGTTGATCGGTATGGTCCGTGTCTCCAATCGCGCGCAGAAGAATTGTTCCGTGACTTTCTTTCTCCAGCTGTCGCCAATTGACAAGCAAGGAAGACAGTGGGGGCTTTTCTCTCTCTTCTCTCCTTCTCCGTCGCAGCCCGTTTAAAAAAAGCAGGAACGAGGAGGCAGTGTCGCTCCTGCCAGGTGTTGTTGGTCGGTCTGGGGGCGGTAAGCAAAGCAGGACGGAGCTTGGGAAAGGTTCCTCCCAAGTCCCGGTTTCCTTCGCAAAAGGCCGCTGGAGTCTGGGCTGGCTGGGCTGGGAACCTGGTTCGCTTCACTGGACTTTGCTGGGGTACCCAAGGTGTGCCCAGGCGTGTGTGTGTGTGTGTTTTTTAGCGGGACAGGCACTGGAATCCACTCTCCTGTTGTCTCGGTAGAACTGTTTCAATTGGTTCGCCCAAGGGCCGATGACACTGAAAAAACTGGGTCCACAGGCCACGGACGGGCTTTGTCCCTGATTGTGTATGTATGCAGGGCAATTTGGCCGATGATGCGCGAACCAGACGTCGGAGGATTTTCCTTGGCCGTGAAATAAGAATTTAAGATTATGGCGAATCAGGCTGGTGTTGTGTGGTGGTTCAGTCTTTTAAGAACTCTTGACACAGTTCATCCGATTTTCCCTTCCTTGCGTTGTGACGCGTGACACCGGAGCTTCACACTAATAACAAACCTTGGGAAAGACTAAGCATGAACGCTCAGTGCCGGTGCGGGAGCTTGAGGGAAGAAACACGAGGTTGAGTGGCTCTTTTTGAAGTGGACCGTTGCGTTGACAAGCAGTTCGTTGGAGGAAGAAACGGGAGGTAGCCGAGAAGCATATAAAACGGGGGGGCCTACTCGCGCTAATAAATCGATAGGCAGACGTACTTTTTTGTTCCTCAAACAAGGCTGGCATGGCAGGCTGGGTTGGCGATCCAAAGGCTTACATATCCATGAATTGTAGTCAAACCTCCAGCTAGAGGTAAGCTGGACTATTTAAGTAGGTACCTACCTAGGTAGTCGGCAGCAGGCTTTATTAGCCTTTCCCGTCCCTTATATACCTACTACTGAGTACAGTGGCAGAAATCTTGCAGTTCTTTATGCATGGTGAGCTGGTACATGATGGCCCGAGGCCAGCGTAGCCAATGCCAACCCTTTCCTTTCATGGCACTGTTCCCCGAGGGTGTGTGGACTCTCCCAGGTACTTCCCCGGCTTTCACTACCAGCCCTGGAAAATCCAAAACATCCCACGGCATTTCATTTCTCACTCACGGGTGATGGTTATGCCCCGGAACAAATATTGAATATAATCTCGGAATCTCAAGAAGCTGGGCCAAGGGAGAACCTTTCGGAACTCATCCATCTGGTTCATTGTCTCAGATGTATAATATTCTTACATCATCTCCATTGCCCTGCCTTGCCCTGCCTTGCCTGCCAGCCTGTATGGCTACCACTGGAGCCTTGCCCTGCCCTGCCCTGACAGACAGACAGACAGACAGACGCAAGGGACATGACGAGCTTTGTTTGCATACTTTTACGTATGTACGCCGAAGACCAGCATATCCTGTCGTACAGCATGCGAATATCATCAACTCATACGGTTTGTCCCACAAAATGTTATTCCTCCACGAGATTTACTGTACTATGTATCCGAGGTTGAATCTTGATGCTCTCGGCCAATGTCGTTGCCCGTTTCCCCGAAATCCAAGCCGTGTCGATTCGGGCCCCCAGAGGCCTGTCTGTATACGGCACTTTCCCTTCCATTTTCCAATGACTCTTCCAAGGTGGTTGTGCAACTCCCATTCAGCAATATAAATATAGATATACACTACACACTACTGTGAGATAGGCACACATGCAGCTAGCTAGCTGCATGTGTGCTGTTGGGGGCCCTCGTCGTTTCAGCACCCACAGCCACACAGCCACATATCCACGATGGGCAATGGACACAGAAACCTGCCTCGGCTCAATGGTCCCGTTGCTTCATAACCAGTCGATGCCCTCTTGCCACTCCTCGGTTGCGCCCAGGCGTGCTGATCTCTGCAAACTTCTTCAAGGGTCTAGACATCTGGACTTCTCCCAGATACACTATATCACAGAGACTGACAGCCTGGCAGCCTGGGGAGGCTTGAGAGGTTTGAAGCCATCGCGGGCCTTACTCACATGCTGACATGCTGGCATGTAGTCCCTGCGGCGGGTGCTTTGCCGGCCCACTTACGATACTCACCCATGCAACCCATCACGATAATAACTGAATAAGGTTCAATCCTATTGGATGGGCGAAGACCAAACCCCAGCGACGATCTTTCGTGGATGCCCATTCGTGGATGCCCCAGGTGTATATACTCTCGTCTTCATACGCGCGCGCGGTAATCAGCTAGAGACAGTTGTGTTTCAAGCAATAACCGGACGGGGCTGAGATTAAGTGGCGGCCAGAACCAGTGACCTCAGAGCGGCGGCGGCGGCGGAACACCAACGGCCATAGCCATGCTGCCATGCTGCCATGCCATATGCGTGCAACTTGTAGTCATTGGAAAGGGGTTGCACTCGGCCCGTTGGGACCCTTGGGGTCCAGGGAGTTTTGGAGGCTCTGGTGGGAGGAATCACCTGCTTACCAAGGCTGCGAGGTCGGAGGCTATTCTTATCCGTCCATTGGGTACAACGTGGAAGGCATCGTCGCATTTCGGCAGGGACTCTGACCTTGGGGCCATTCAGTCATTACCTACTGTGTAGGCTCAGCAGATGGAAGCGTGCCGCAAAACCCAATTAGTCTCAAAGAGCAGCACTTCCTTTTTTTTCTCTTTCCATTCATTTATAAAGGTTTCCCGCTTGTTGTTTGCAAGCCAGACATATAGATAGATACCTAGGTTCTTACTTGAGTAGGTAGGCACCGTTGGCATGATATGCCATACAGGCACTCTTGTTGCGCTGCGCTGCGATGATATATCGTAGTTAGTTTTCACCGCCCACGCTGTCTAAAATCCACATCCTGGCCAAGAAAACCTTGAAACCGACCATCGTGACAAGAGTTACACAAGCACCATAGTGCTGACCCGCACCTCGTCTAGAACTTCCCATGTTACAGGCCACATGGCAAGTGGCAGGGTGAGGATGACTTCAAGGGATGGAAGAAATGGAGGTGCTGCTCTTTGTAAGACCGAATCTTGTCTGTATTTCGTCAAGTTCGGCCTCGAGGCTCACCCGACAGCTTACCGTGGCCCTAATTATACCCCCAGACCTGGAATAGCTACATCGGGAACAAGGTCAAATGTGAGCAGGGGCATCGCAAGGCTTTGTTGCAAGGTCAGCTGCTGCGACGGGCTGATGGTCTCGAGGCCCTTGAGCTCACGCGGGCCGAGGGACGTAGTGTACACTCCCGTACATACAAGCAAATCCGTCGCTGCTCAGCCCGCCATTGAGTCTCAGAGGAGCTGCGAGGTGGAGGTATTTCGGTAGCGCTTTAGCCGCGGTGTGAAATTGTGTGTGATGATACCGTGGATTTTCCTGTTGATGTCTGTCTATTATCAGTTGTATCTGTTTCGGCATGTTGATCGTTGACGGTGCTAGAATTTTCCAGTCGAAGCGCGAGGACCCTGGAGACATAATAATGCGGGGTGTGCGTCATTGTTGGACGCCGCAGGCTGATTGCCGGTACATAGAATGAGGGGATGATTGAAGAGATGGAGTTAAAAAAAAGGGGGTCTCGTGGTACTGTGGTAGCGGGTTTGCACCTCTTCCCCGGATTTCGAGGTTATCCGCCTGACTCCTGGAACTCGCAACGAGACCCCACTAGCTGGTCAAGGTCAGGTCGGGGAGACGATGTACTGTACTTACGGTAGAAGATATGTACAAACATGATTGATGGCCAGGGGGTGAGAGAGAGAGTTTGTTTTGAAGCTACTATCAAAAAAGTATGTCGGGAGGCTGGATGATACGGCACTACGGGTTGCAGCAGTCATCTACTCCCTAAAGTTCAGCAAAGTTGCGGCATAGAAAAGATAAGAATACGTCGTTGTGGAGTAATGACAACACCGTACATACACGCATACATTACCTACTCAGACATATGGCGTGCAACAGATGAGGATCTCTACTTTAGTCTAAGACCCAGGCCATTGGATCAATCGGGGCCGAAAGACGTTGGCACTTGGCCAGCAAGGCAAGCAACCCCGGAGAAGAAGGCCCAGGTTCAAGCCAAGGAGGGACAAGTCTCAAATTTGTAATAAGTAACAATTAGTATGAAGGTAAGAAGGTAAGAAGGTTTACATCAGATTGATTTACCGTAGGGTCTCGAAGGACAAGAAAAAAAAAGGGGCAAGCAGGCGAAATGGGTTACACCTTAGGGCTGGTGGGGAGATAAGGAATACATGCTCAGACAGCTAGTTTCAGACTGTGACGTGTGTACCATAGCATCATTATCCACATGCACATGTCGAGTCGGGAGCGCTGGGATCGGCCAGCTCAGGCCTCAGGGACCCTTCAGTTAGGCCAAACGGGCCATCCATCCATCCTACCATTCAGCAACACCTGTCCAACCTGTCCAACCTGTTCAATTCGAACCTCATCCGTCCAACTTGCTCACCGTACCGTACCTCTCCTACCTAGCAAAAAAAGGCCGCCGCGTTGTTTTCCTGCCGTGATAGCGTTGATTGCACATGCACACTTACACACATGCATACATGCGCCCCATTTTCCCAGTATCTGAACCGCTTGTAACTGTACTTTGACAATTCCTGCTTGGCAGCTTTGGTACCGACTTGGACTGTACAGTCTCTAGTCGACCTCACACTTTCCCTCAGCTTTCTCCACGCGGCCGGCTCTAGTGTACGGCGCCGTCCATCGAACTTGTTGTTGCTTATCATCCACACCTTCCCTACTCCTGCTCTTCTTCTTCTTCTTGTTTCCCCCCCTCCTTCTTTTTCTTTCCACGAAGGGTCATGCCGTATGCCTTTCTCAGCCTCAAATAGCAACTCTCGGCCGTCGTCTAACATCCCACTGACCGAATTCTCGTCCTCCGGCTCCGGCTCGCGTCACAACCACGAGGAATCGACGTCATTCCTAGGGGCCCACGGCCAACATTCCGGCCACCACGTTGACAAGCCCGGCTCTGAGTCGGACGACACCGACAGCTGGGTCTCGACCGGCGACATTGGGGACCAGATCGACGCCGAGGATCCCCTGCGCCAGAGACTCAACGGCACCCTCGACGAACCTGCCCTCACCGGCCTGAAGCATCTCTCGCGACATAACACCGGTAGCGGTAGCAAGAAGGAGAAGAAGCACGTCCGCATCTACGAAGACCCAGACCACCACCGCCGCCACAATTCGTCGAGGCATCCTGGCGTCGTTAGTAAGGAGGCAATTGAGATCCCAGAGGTGATCCCCTTCAAACCATCCAGGGCGGGCCGCCTTATATCGTCCATCATGCCTGGCCACAGCAAAGGCTTCACGGGGAAGCCCCTGATGTAGGTTCCTCGTCGCGTGCACGTTGTTATCTGATCATGTGCCCCCGAAATGCTGACGACGTGAATTGCTAGTTATTTCACGAGTGTATTCGTGTCATTAGGCGTGTTTCTATTCGGATATGATCAAGGTGTGATGTCGGGCATTATCACGTAGGAGACCCCCCTTTCCTCCCTCCCAGACAGTCCAGATCCAGGGACCATGCGCGCCGTTTACGTCGCGCAGCTAGAACAAGACAGCGTAGCTGACTGGTGTCGTCTCCAGGGGCCCATACTTCCGTGATTACTTCAACCAGCCCTCCAGGGCCCAGGTGGGGACGATGGTAGCCATTCTCGAGGTCGGCGCCTTCATATCGTCACTCATGATTGGCAAAATCGGAGATATCATTGGTCGCCGAAGGACCATTCTCTACGGATCGATGATATTCTTCGTTGGAGGTGCTCTACAGACGTTCGCAAATGGTATGCCAATGATGATGACTGGCAGAATCATTGCTGGTCTGGGTGTAGGCGCGTTGTCGACGATCGTCCCGGTTTACCAGTCCGAAATCTCGCCGCCGCACAACCGAGGAAAGTTGGCCTGCATCGAGTTCTCCGGCAATATTATAGGCTACACAACATCAGTATGGGTGGACTATTTCTGCGGGTATATAGAAGGCCATTCCTCTTGGCGTCTCCCGCTGTTTATGCAGTGCGTCATGGGTGCTCTGCTTGGTGTTGGAAGTCTCGTTATCGTCGAATCCCCCAGGTATGGGCAGCACGACTTCCCAATGACTTTGCTCGCGCTGACTGAGTTGCAGGTGGCTGCTTGACAACGACCACGATGAGGAGGGAATCGTCGTTATTGCCAACCTGTACGGTGGCGGTGACATCCACAACCCCAAGGCGCGCGATGAATTCCGCGAGATCAAGATGAACGTACTGCTCCAGCGCCAGGAAGGCGAGAGGAGCTACAGCGACATGTTCCGCCGTTACCGCACCCGTGTCTTCATCGCCATGTCCGCGCAGGCTCTCGCACAGCTGAACGGCATCAACGTCATCTCGTACTATGCACCTTACGTTTTCGAGTCTGCCGGGTGGGTCGGCCATGACGCGGTGTTGATGACTGGCATCAACGGCATCACCTACTTCCTGTCCACCATCCCACCGTGGTATATCGTTGATACATGGGGTCGTCGGGTCATCCTGCTCTCGGGCGCCGTCGCAATGGCGATCTCTCTGTCGTTGATATCTTACTTTATATTCCTCGACATCAAGGCAACACCTACGATGGTCGTGCTCTTTGTGGTCATCTACAACGCAGCATTTGGGTACTCTTGGGGTCCGATCCCCTGGCTGTACCCGCCCGAGATTCTCCCATTGAGCATCCGGTCCAAGGGCGCATCCCTGTCTACGGCGACCAATTGGGCGTGCAACTGGCTGGTAGGAGAGATGACTCCCATTCTGCAGGACTGGATCAAATGGCGGCTGTACCTAGTACACGCGTTCTTCTGTGCGGCCAGTTTCGTCATCGGTAAGTCCCCACATCGCACACTACTCTATTATCACATGAGGGCATAGGACGCAGTACTAAATCGAAGCACCCAGTCTACTTTATCTACCCCGAAACCAGTGGCGTTCGTCTTGAGGATATGAACTCCCTCTTTGGTGACGCGACCACCACGATGGGCACACCTGTGTCCGCAGGTACTCCCGCCTTTGGACCGAGCGACGGAATTATGCGTGCGGGCTCTCCTGTTCCCTCGCTCGATCTCCGTGGCCGCCCCCTCCTGGCGCAGCAACAGCCCCTCCCCGGACTCGACGTCGACCCCCCGAACGTGAGCTTTGTGAACGGGAGACCGCAATACGAGTCCGGACAGGCGGAAGGCGGTGTGGCTGGATGGCTCAGTAGGGTTGTGGGCAGGTCACAGTCGCGCGCGCGGTCCGGCAGCGTATCGAACCGCAGTGGAAGGTACCAGCCGTTGGGTAACCAGGACGACTAAAGTGGCTGAAGAGTGATTTCTGATTTCCAAGTGTCGAGTGTTTGAGAAGTACCATTGCCTTGAAGAAGAGAGTATTACTCACCCCCTCAGCAGGCCACCACATCTGTTACGAGGGGGAAAGGGATGACATTGTCAGAGAGAGAGAGAGAGAGAGAGAGAGACGTCGCAACTCATGGGTATAGACATCTTTGCATATAGAATGGGAACAAGTGATACAGGCTCTCGGCCGAAATTTTATTGGGCTCTTCTTCATCGGGGACCCACAGCACAATGTCTGGGAAGAGTGAGCACACGCGTGCTTGGAGGAGCGTTTTAATGGGCGTTTCTACCATTCCGAGGGGACAGAAGAAAGAAGCATCAGGTCCACAAGACGG
>LKEA01000028.1:62112-98123 GCA_003795315.1 Cytospora schulzeri | reverse complement strand
CAAAAAGAACTCCGAGTGGTGGCGGCAAATACTACAGGTTTCCCCTCTCAGCCTGCTCACGCTCAATAGCCTCGAACAAGCTCTTGAAGTTACCCGCCCCGAACCCATCAAACGAGTTCCGCTGGATAATCTCGATAAACACCGTGGGGCGGTCCATCAACGGCTTGGTGAACAACTGCAGCAGGTACCCGCCCTCGTCGTAGTCGATGAGGATGTTCAACGCCCGGATGGTCTCAAAGTCCTCCCGCAGCTCCCACCCCCTCCTCTCGGCGGCCAGCCTCCCGCGCAGGGTGTCGTAGTAGGCGGCGGGGACGTCGATGAACTGCACGCCCCGCGCGCGCAGGGCCGTGACGGCCGTGACGATGTCCGGGGTGAGGACGGCGATGTGCTGGACGCCGGGCCCCGAGTTGAAGACGACAAACTCCTCGATCTGGCTGCGCTTCTTGCCCGGGGCCGGCTCGTTGATGGGCATCTTGACGAGCCCCGAGCCCGAGCTCGCCATGACGATGCTGTTGAGCGCCGAGAACTCGGTGCTGATCTGGCTGTCGTCCACGGACCAGAACCGGTGGAAGGACAGGCACCGCTCGTAGAAGGCGCACGCCGCCACCATGGCGCCCCAGTCCTGGTTGCCGACGCAGTGGTCGATGCGGGCCATGGGCACCTCGGGGAGGAGGTCGGCGAGGAGTGGGGATGTGGTGGTGTTAGACTTGGCCGCGCGGAAGCCCGGGAGGAAGGGTCCCGTGTAGCCGGCCCGGCTGATGAGCGTGTGCGTCGTGTCGCCGTACGTGCGGATCACGGCCGTGGTGACGGAGCCGCCGCCGCCACCGTGCTCCTTGTCGTGCACCGTGGTCGGGGCCTGCACGGCCTCGGCGCCGTTGGCCACGGCGCGGGCGTAGACGCCCTCGACCGAGTCCACCTCGAAGGCGACGTCCTTGACGGCGTCGCCGTGGCGCTCGAGGTGGGCGTGCATCTCGCGCAGGAGCGCCCTCTCCCCCGCGGGGATGGGCTCGTCCCCGGGGAGGTGGGCGGCCGAGCGGAGGGGGCTCGTGAAGACGAAGCGCACGGCGCCGTTGCCCACGACGTGCGACGTCAGGTACCGGCTGCCCGTCTCGAGGCCCCGGTAGGCCAGGGGCTTCATGCCGAAGAGGGTCGTGTAGTACGACGCCGCCTGCTTGGCGTTGCCCACCCACCAGGTGACGTGGTCGTAGCCATTGAAGCTGGGGACGGGGTGGATGACGGGGTAGTCTGCGTCCGTGCTGGATGGGGTCATGGCAGCGCTGCTACCGCTGGTAGGGTAGGCTACCGAGTTTCTTGGGGAGTCATTGTTGATGGCAGACGGGCTCATTATCACTCGGGCTGCGATCCTTGGTTTGTACTCTGATATTCAGTAGTGAGTTGGAAGACTATATAAGGGAGAGTATCAATAGATGGGGATATTGAGAGTCGACTCTATGCACAGTAAGGCATATATGACGAGTTGAGAAGAGGGCTGGACTGTCGAAGAAAAGGGTCGCTCTTATTGTTCCCTTGTTATTCGTCTACCTTCCATTCCCAGAAGATGAAAGGAGATATCTAAGTCTCCGAGCCTGCGGCCAAGAGGGAGGCACGCATATATTCCCTGACCAAGGCACGTCCAGATAGGTAACGAAGGTAAGATAGCCTATCCGACGACTCGCTATCGAAAGCCGTTCCATAAGCAATGACTGAAGTTCACACCCGGCGCCTCCGCGGGCAGCGTGAGACCAACTCATCTCACCTGTAACAATGACGAGTTGGCAGGGCGTCGTGACATGCTTGAGCCGTCCATCGTCGATGGATACGAAGGCGAGGAGAGGTGCGGAAATGGACCGATAAGCGTTGATGGCCTACTTCAGCCGTGTCAAAGCGAGCCTCCCGACGCTTGCCGGGAGCGGAAATGTAGGCCGGTCTGCATGATCACCACGACTTGTCTTTCACAAGCCCAGGGCTGCTCCCCATTCGTCCTGGATCTGGAAGTTCCCCCGGCCTCAAACAATTATGTAGCTTCCCGAATGAGCGGTGGCACACGGCGTCGTGTGGGAGCTGGATAGAAGGGTAGATCTTCGATTGTGCCACTCATCAGTTGGTGTCCGAATGACTGCCCGTTGATTACCACATCAGTAAAGCGGCCGCCACTGGCTTATTAACTCCGAACTACTCGGAGCTTCCAACTGACTGAAGCTCGAGTGTTCTTCCCAAGACTCGCCCTAGAAAGACATATGTTAAGTGTGACCGTCTTCGTCGCGATTCTGATCAGACGACCCGCCCTAGAAACTTCTCGAGTGCACTCTCCCAGACACTGAGTGAGAAGACTTACAGCGATGGCCTACCTATCTCTAAGCACACGAGATCTGAATGTCCTGTAAGTACAGGCCCTCTGTTTCCCTGCTCATCCCTCCATCATTATGCTAATCGCACGGCTTGAATAGGGAGAAGATCCAGGACCCCGAATATGACCCGTCTCTAGTAGCGCAAGTGGACGATTCGTTGCCGAGAGATCCCAATGTCACAGATATCACCGAGTACGATCGTATCGCGGCGGATGAACGGACTTTAATATTAGCAGTGCAGCAAGCAGAGCTCCAATTTGCTGGACTAAGACCGAAGACTGAAGTCGATCCACTTGACCTATACAAGAAGTGTGTTGCTGGACTGAGCAAGCTCGTCTTAGCGAATCCGTCTTATGCCAGCGCCAGAAATAATCGAGCACAGGCACATCGACGCATGTTCGGCGACGGGATGCTTGTGGTCGGTGTCGAGCCGTCTGATAGTCCTCTGATTCCCATTCCAGGCCCTGGAGAAAGACAATCCGCCGGTAGTAAAACTCTCTCGGACCTAGATACCTGCATCTCGCTCCTTACACCAACGGGGCCCCAACCACGCCTATCTCGACAGGCCGCAAAGACCTTGTCATCAGCACACACTCAGAGGGCAGCAATCTACCTTCAGACGTCGAAGATGCTGGCCGGAGGCGGTGTTCTGGATATCGACCCAGAAAGAAGAGAGGCGACGTGGCAGAAGATAGACTTTGAAGAAGCCGCCTCGCGGGATTTTGCCCTGGGCGGAAGGTATGGCAACGATATTGCCAGGGGTCTTGCCGTCAGCACGAACCCGACGGCCAAGCTTTGTGGGCAAATGGTTCGTGAGGCAATGAAGAAAGAGTATGGTCCAGCTTTCACTGCATAACTCCCAGCGTCGTCCAAGGGGAATCAAGACCCAGTATGATCCGGAAGTCTGCGACTAGCCTGCAATTCGCAGACCGGAGACTGGAGGACTCATGATCGCAGTAGTTGTTGTATTGCCTCTAGGACGGACACGCCAGCCAGGTGAGTGGGCACATGCAAATGGCCGAGGTAATACCGCAGCAACTACTTTGTGGGAAGTCGATAGGAAGGCTGCTCGTCGGAAGGGTATCCAACATCGACCAGGGCGGTTCCAGGTGCCAAGTCTGAAGGTGTCGAATCAAACAAGAGACTGCCCAAAGAAGCAAATCCGATAGGAGACAGCCAATTACGTGACAGTCATGCGGTAGATTGTCAAGCAGAAGGCCGGTGATGCCTCATAGACCAATGCAATGCCATGTGAAATGCTTGCACCGCCGTGCGAACTCAACCCTTGAACCAATATGGCATTGAGAACTGTGGGCATCCTACTTGGACAGACCGATCCTTCTGTAGAAAAAGTTAGATAAGGTTCTGAAATAGGACTATCACAAGACTGCTTTGAGCCAGGTTTTGTATTGCGATTAGTGTGACATGCCTTAGCCCAGCGTTGACCGTCTCAGACGTAGTCCTGCCCTTCTCCTTCCCCTCGCGATTAATTCGTGTAGCTGCAGCAGAGAGCCCAATGAAGACAGCAAAGATCGGGTCAGCGACCTTGCTGATGATGTAGGTTGGCGCAGGCATTATGAAATATGAGAGAGGATGATGAGAGATCCTGTAGTACTGTTTGTGAAAGTGGTTCCTGAGTGTCGAGTGACTCTTGTGTGGCACTGGCAATTGCCGCAGTCGTTTCTTTGGGGGCAAATTCTAGTGAGAGGCTTTGATGGTCCGAGCTCGCCAGGCTTGCTCAGTGCTGGGCGGCCGATGGAGCACTGAGGCTCGAGGTTCGGCACTAACTGATTTAGCCCCACCATTTTCCTGCTGATATCTGCTGACATAATACGGTCGGTCACGGGACCAGATTTTCCGCCCACCAAAAAATCCTAAACTTTGGCCCAGTCCAAGACGCCGACAAGACCCCCATTTCGACCCTCAGCAACAACTTCATCCTCCACGACCTGACCGACGCCAAAATGAAGTTCCTCAAGGTTGGCCGTGTTGCCATCATCACCCGTGGCCGCTATGCCGGAAAGAAGGTGAGAAACCCGACCTCGATTGTTTGACGGCTGCACGATTGCGAAATCGAACGAGATGGGACGGAGAAAGATTCGGTGGAGACGTACGAAGGGAGTCGTTCAAGAGCTTGGAGATTTCTCAAGACGATTTCGGGGGGTTTTTTCGCAATTGCATCGAAGCATTGAATTGGAAGGCTGACTGGCTGCTTTCTTTTTTGTCGCAATCCAGGTCGTGATCATCCAGCCCGTCGACACTGGCAACAAGTCGCACCCTTACGGCCACGCCCTGGTCGCCGGTATCGAGCGCTACCCCAGCAAGATCACCCGTCGCATGTCCAAGGCACGACAGGAGAAGCGATCCAAGATCAAGCCTTTCGTCAAGGTCGTCAACTACAACCACCTGATGCCCACCCGTTACACCCTGGAGCTCGAGGGCCTCAAGGGTGCTCTGACCGCCGACACCTTCAAGGAGGTCTCCCAGCGTGAGGACGCCAAGAAGACTGTCAAGAAGACCCTGGAGGAGCGTTACACGAGCGGCAAGAACAGGTGGTTCTTCACCCCTCTGAGTACGTCGATACACCCTATATCTTCCGGCCTCGTGCTCGACCACCCTCTCCAGTCGCACTGGAGGTGGGCGTGGAGCATGTGGCCAGCCTAGTGACAGGGACGATAAATGCTAACCTGCACGCTTTTTACACAGAATTCTAAAGAATTTGTTTTCCTTGATTTCGGTTGGGCGGGGCGAACTGGTCTGGATGTACACAGCATCAAAAAATCGACGGCATTGATATTGCACTTATGACACCGATTTTCATGACCAAACGGAAAAAGGTCGACTTCATCTTTTGGCGTTCTTCTATCGGGTAGTGCGAGGGACCGTCATACCACGACAGAGTGTGAATGGAAAGGTGCCGTGATAGCTATGAGTCGTAGTGAAGAATAATGCTACGGCGTCAGGCTAGACGCTTCATGAACAATGACCCGCCGCGCGACCCCGTTGGAGTGATGCACGTCCGAGCATGGAAAGATGGACTGCGATGGAACCGTCATGGGGAGCATGTCAATCTATAACCCGTCCCACCGAAAATACGAAAGACAGAGGCATGAACTACCAGAGCCAAAAGTGTAGATTTCGTCATGGACCGATTGACTGCCCCTCCAGACTGTGAATGTGTTGGTTGCAGTAGAGGCGACCCCCATCCGACTTCTTGTCCCATCGTCTCCTGCTATCCGCAGTTTGCCAGTAGATGGATCTATTAAAGTCCATATGCATACCCGTGTGCCGCCACCATCCAGTCTTCTGAATCCATCATGGCATTTGCAAACGTGATCCAGAGACTTGTCTCGCAAACGACCCGGTGGCGGCCTGGTGGCGCACGCGGTGGTGGGCGATGCTCAGACACACAACTACGGAGCGCACGAACAGCCTTGCCCTCTTTAATGAAAGGGCATGACGGCGTTTCTTCTGCAGATATTACGGAACTGATAATCCAGGTGGAGTCATTGCTTGTTTATTGTAATCATGTATTCAGTATGTGTGCGTATAGACAACACTTATGGTGCGCCGAGTTAATCAGACCGCGCTCTATGCGATAATGGTACAGTACAGCACATATGCCCCTTTCCCCTTCCCTCGCCCCTGTCCAAAACATTCGTAATTAAAACACAAGAGACCGTTCCCAAGATCGACATCCCGCACTTGATCTGCCGAACATGAGAAGACGAGAAGGCCAAGTATGTACGTGAATTTTGCGTCGACGGGAGGGCCGGCTGTTTTAGTTGGGTACAGCCGCGTCGACTAGATCGGGCGAGCATTAAAAAAAAATCGTAAGAAACCTTCCTACCCGCGACAGAGCCCACAAAGTTCCGAAAGCAGTCGGCATTTTACTTAGTGCCGAAGCTGCTGACCTTGTTCGCGGCCGAGGACCAGATGTCGTTCGCAGAGGGCACGTTTGACACGTAGTCGGGGGCGTAAGCCGGAGCCACGCCTCCGAAGAGAACAACGATGAAGAAGATCGCAGCGGTGAAGATGACGATCTTGCGCAGTGCTGGCCGGCTGTTGCCGAACTCGGCCCAGTAGCGGCCGCCCTCAGCGGCGTAGCCCTTGAGCGCCTCGTATCCGAGCTTGTAGTAGACCATGCCACCGAGGGCGATGCTGTAGCCGAAGAACTGGAGGCCGGACACTTGGGTACCCCAGATCATCATGGAGGCCACGACGAGAAGCACATCCTTCAGTACTCCGCAGAGGGTAAGGACCAGGGAGGAAGTCTTGCCGATCTGTGGGAGGTGTGTTAGCGGTATGTCTTCCCTGTCGGATCTTTGGGGGGAATGCTTACCAGGAAGACGACAGAGACGTTCAAGAGGAAGGCGACAAGACCGTTCAGGAACAGCGTGAAGAGACCGACGTGGTAGACCTTGTCCATGGTGATGTTGGGGACCTCCCAGAACAGAGCAACGACGAAGTTCATGACAGCGCAGACCGGCGCAAAGTAGTAGAGAGAGACCAGAGGGTCCATCTTGTACTCTGCAGAGCTCAACAGGCGCTGCACCATGGTGAGGCGGATAGCCTCGAAGATGATGCCTGCAATCTGGAACATGAAGCCGACCATGACGAACTTGATCTCGCCGATCGATGCGATGACCACACCGACAACAATCGTGGAGACGTTCAGGAACACCTTCAGGTTAGGCTGCGACACTCCCATGCCCCAGCTGCAGAGGAGCACAGCGACGGGCGTGGTGGCCTTGAGCATCTGGATGAAGGCGACGCTGAGGTAGAGGTAGGTCAGGTTGCCACAGATCAAGCTCAAACTGAAGAACAGTCCAATTGGGACGATAGCCCTCAAGTAAACCCGTCCCGTCATCTTCACGGTCTTGCGCCCATCGAGGAGGGTGGTGTAGCGAGCCAGCAGCTGTGTCATAATCGTCGAGAAGGTCAAGTGGTAGCACGTCAAGATAACCGGAAAGCCTATGGAGTCCTATTGTCAGCCATGCGTTCCGCACACGAGTTTTCTCCTGGAAGGGTTGGCGGCCTGCGACTTACGGAACTCGAGGGTGTCAAGGATCCATTTGTTGAACAAGATAACCGAAGAGCTCATGCTGATCCAGACACTGCACACAATTGCACATTAGTTGTAGAACTGGACATATCTTGGGGTGTTTCCAACGTACATGACATAGAGTGCAGGGTGAATAGCTGCCTTTGGTGCCTGCGACTTCTGCGCGTCTGGGTTGACAGTCGGCAGGACGGCGGCATCTTGGTCTCTGGACACCTCTCCCGAGACGCGAGTTTTCTCATCGGCGCCCATTTTCGCTGGAGTACTGGGCCTCGAGGCTCAGTTGAACAGGAGGAATTGGACGTGTATGATGTGTCGCGACAAGCTGAGGGCTGTCAAAGAAGTGTGGAGTAGAGAAAGGTCGACGTCCCAAAAGGAAGTTGTGTAACGAGGGAAGTTTGATAAATTTAGTAGTAGTAGTAGCAGTAGCGGCCAAGGTTGCTGAGACCCGGTTTTGGAAATCGGGATGGAATCCTCAGATTGAGACACAGTGAGAATTACCCGACCAGGATACCCGCCGTGCAAGGTCAATGCCTACAAGTTTCACCACGTGAGATAGGGAGAAGAACCTTGGAAAGGAGGAGGGAAGAATGGGAAAAAGAGGCGTCTGGCTGTCTGGGATGGGAAGAAGAGTGGAAGATGCCGTTAAGGTTGACGTTTAGCTCGGAGTCGGTCTCCAGGTCCCCAACATTGGACCAAGATGAGTGGCGGGCAGGTCTCGCAGGGGGGGTACAGCAGTAGGGCAGTGGGGGAAGGAGGCTGCCAAGGTTGATCTTTTGCGGCGATTTGACGACGCGTCCACCAAAAGGGGCAGAATAGGGGCGGCAGTACAGGGGATAGAGATGGGGGGATGGGAGTTGGCAGGTACACAGGATGGCAGAATCAGCTGGGCTGGATGTGCTTCGCTTCGGACTTCCATTTCAACCTGGCGAAATCACAACGGCCCGTTCAAACTTGACGGGTTGTGGTGTGGCTAGTGTAGCGTCGACCGTTACGAATTAATTGTTACTTGGTACAAAGCAGAGATTTTACCCTTTGTTGAGGATGCGCACACACGCTACCTAGACTACCTAGGTATGTTTTGTTACCGACTCCTTGGAAGTGTCTGTACAGGGCACCGGGCAGTACCTGAATGCCAACTCAGTACCTAGGTACCTAGGTACCCAGCTAGATACGGAGCGACGGCCTATAGATCCCAAAACGGCAGAGAAAGTGAAAATTGTGGTGTCTCCTCCGGTTGACCATCTCAATCGCATGGCCTCCATACACTATACTGTGATGGATGGTTCTTCACGTTCGAGATAGTGCTGCGTCGCGATGCCAGCAGCAGGTTTGAAATACTTACCTACCTAGGAACGCAACCCGAGACTATCTACGTAGTGTTCCAAGGTTGTTTATTGTGTCCACAAGTGGCAGTGGTGGGTGCTTTGGAATCTCCAAGGTTCCCCGTCTCCCCGGCTGCCCGGCCAGGCGGTATACTACGACGTGGACCAGCAGAGCCCACAAAACTAGTGAGCTGAACTGCCGTCTCCATGGAAAACACAAGGTAAGCTTGGATATTAGATCCAAGCAAATCACGATATACTGTGTAGATTGACGAACGTGTGTTGATCGCCCTGCGACCTGTGCTGGCCCTCGGTTCCAGGTATTGGAGCAAGCTGGCACACGCTGGCAAGCCGATATGCTTCACCAAGAGAGGCTGAGAGGCAGGCCAGGCCAGGCCAGGCGAGGCCCGTGACAGTCTCATAACAGCCGGGCTCACGGGGCCTGCCAAGATCGGGGAAGATCTGATCTCGGCGAACGGGCCGTGAGGCTACTGCAAGATAATTACTCGTAACGTAACAAACAGGAGGCTGCACCTCAGCCTTTCTTCGTCCACAGGATCGTTCATAGAGGGAGATCCTGATATATGGAGGAGAGTGGTGTTGCTCTGATGGACAAATACTTGCGCACCGGTGCGGAATTCATCAGCGCCAGGTATTTGATCTCACAATAATACCACAGTACAAGCAAGGCATGTGGGAGGGTTGCTAGCGGACAGGTACCACAGTATCTGCTATTCTGGGGCCTGGTAGGTAGGTACTATGGTGTGTGCTGAGATTTTGATCCGAGCAGCCATGACTGGGACGTTGGATGTCGCAACAAATTGTACTACATAGTGCTATTATACATATACTGTGTGTATATAATTATAAAAATAGAATCGTTAGCTGTGCCGGACCCGATTCATGGGTTGGCATTTTCAGCATGTTGGTGGCCACCCCCATTGCGATTCATAATGGCTCCGCAGCGGGAGACACGAGTCACAGATAAAATGCCTTTCGTCATCGTTTTTGATTCATGGGTACGATGCATTCTTATTATGGGCTACCGTGTCAGTTTGTGTCTTGGTACTAGCCCAATTGCAACCCAGAAGAAGCAGACCCGAGTACTGGAAGTCCAAGTCCCAGGCACTCGCTTGTTAGTTCCCGGGGTTGCGCACGAGGTTGACGAGGCTAATGCGCTAGACGAGGCTGTCTCTGAAAGTTTTTTCCCTCTCTTCTACTTGTTCCTTTCCGTTCTTTGAAAAAGAAGAAAAAAGCTAAAACACTCTCCATCAGAGGTGGCCAAGGCGGGTGGGTGATTGCAACGGCGAACGAGCTGCGATAATCCATGCTCATTACCGGTTATCTTGTCCTAAGATATGGATACTCTAATAGGGAACTCGATTTTATTATCCACGCGCTGATCGGCCCCAGGTGAAACGAGATCAGCAAAATGCCTCGTCCAAGGATCTTCATGTAATAAGTATCTAGTGTGCTAGTCTGTTGCTTGCGACCCATACCAGATTGTGCCATCGACCGGCTACGGTATTGCCTTTCCGGCATGTTCGCAGTACTGTGGTAGTCTGTCTGTCAGTCAGTCTGTCTGTCTCTGCAGTTGATGGAATAATCCGCTGAAGCCACTGTATTTGAGACTGTCGAGGCATGACCGTTCATGTGTCAAGTACCCAGGCAATCTAGTGTCTAGTGTATGTTCGAGCTCGGGGCACTGCAGGTCAATCAATGCCTGTTGTCTCATGTGCTTGTGCGAAGCCGACAACTCTTTCGAGTCCCAGAAGAGCTATCGTGGTGATCCAACCAAACCCGCATGGGTCAATTTCCTTAAGAAATTACACCAACCGGGGACCATCACAATAGGTTACACTTTCGATATTTGACAAACCAATTCGTGGGCTGGATCATGACCCGGGAGAGACAGGAAATTAGACATCGGGCTCTGATGGCCAGCCTGGCCAGTCTACAGCAAGCCATTGGGAGCTTGGGGCTTTGGAGCACCCCTCTTCGATCATCCATGTGGTCAATGCTCCGAGCAGTTTGATACAGTCTGATACAGTATTATCTGTGATGAGCCTTATCGACCGACGACTCGCATATAGGCGACGTGGTGTTCCGTGGTACTTGGCCAGCTGCAAGATGCCCTGCAGAAGCCTCGCCTCTGTCGGCTAATAGCTACCCGTGGACACTACTATACTACCTATGTACCAACTAGGATTGTTGGAAAACAAACAGAGAGTTCTCCATAGGGATCCGTAAATAGTCGCACAAAGTCTCTCCAAGTGGCCACACCAATACAGAAGCGGTGTCGATGTCGTCGTGGTTAGGGACCTAAAGACCCGGGGGATGGGGCACGGAGGAGAAGAAGACCTGTGAGAGAGCAAGAGTGTGTGTGAGTGTGCGTGTGTGAGTGTGGATGAGTGTGTGTAGACTAGGAAGTACAGATTACAGATTGCAGACCACCACCAGTAATGATACAGAAGCTTGCTTACCCTTGCAGCGATTGACCTGTCTCAAGTCCCAAGAGTCGCAAGGCCTGTTCTGCCTGGTTCCAAGGGTGCGCCGACCGCTAACCGTATGCCAAGTTGCACGCACATGGGGCCTTGCCTGGGCCCCTTGGCCATCTCCGTCCACTCGATTTGGCGTCTTGCAGAGATGGTGGGGACCCCAATCCCTGCCCCAGTAATCTTACCGAAGTAGCTCAACCCCAGCGCAGCCAGCGCCGCTCACCCCTCCAAGAAAAAAGGGGAGACGTGTTTAGCTGGCCGTTAGGGAAAAGGAGACCAAGTTCCCAAGGATAAAACTGTCTAGACGCTTGACGCTTGACTCCCTTAAAAACTATCGCTGGCCTCTCCTTGTCCACACAATCTTGCACTTCGTTGTCCTCGCCCTTCTTTTCTTGACGACGTTGCAATTGATCAGTTACCTCGCCCCATACCACTGCGAGTAAACCCAAACACCAAAGCCCCTCCTTCTTTATACAACCACCGTGTTATCCAGACAGACCTTCACAATGGCTGACACGTAAGTTGATCTCCCTACTGCTGCTGCTTCTACTGCTGCTGCTACTGCTACTGCTCGTTTCCGACAAACGTCGATGATCCTCTATACTGACCTACATTTCCTTTACACAGTAACGTCGATGTTCTCGTCATCGGTATGGGCCCAACGGGTCTGGGTGCTGCCAAGCGCCTCAACCACATCGTACGCTTCCACCATCTTCGTCATACCACTTTTGAGTGTCGCACACTAACAATTGCAACAGAACGGCCCATCTTGGTTGATCGTCGACTCTGGCGAGAAGGCTGGTGGTCTCGCTGCCACGGATGTCACACCTGAGGGTTTCGTAAGTCTACCAGTGATTCTCTGTCGCAAAGACCCAAACTCCAGCTAACCTTCGATACAACAGCTCTACGATGTTGGCGGTCACGTCATCTTCTCCCACTACAAGTACTTCGACGACTGCATCGAGGAGGCTCTGCCCAAGGAGGATGACTGGTACGACCACCAGCGTATCTCATACGTCCGCTACAAGGGCCTCTGGGTCCCCTACCCCTTCCAGAACAACATCTCCATGCTGCCCAAGGAGGACCAGGTTGCCTCCATTGACGGTCTCATCGACGCCGCCATGGAGGGCGCAGTCACCAAGCAGAAGCCCAAGGACTTCGACGAGTGGATTGTGCGACAGATGGGTGAGCACATTGCCAACATCTTCATGCGCCCTTACAACTACAAGGTCTGGGCCGTTCCTACCAAGGACGTAAGTAAACTCTAGATCATCCGCAAATGTGGGGTGCTTTTCGAGGCTAACTGGATGAATAGATGCAATGCGAGTGGCTCGGTGAGCGTGTCGCTGCCCCCAACGTCAAGCTCATTGCCAAGAACATCATCCTGAACAAGACCGCTGGTAACTGGGGCCCTAACGCTACTTTCCGATTCCCTGCCCGCGATGGTACCGGTGGTATCTGGATCGCCGTCGCCAACACTCTCCCCAAGGAGAAGAAGCGATTCGGCAAGGCGGGTGAGGTCACCAAGGTCGATGCTGAGAAGAAGGTCGTGACCATGGCCGACGGCAGCACGATTGGCTACGGCAAGCTCGTTTCCACCATGAACGTTGACCAGCTTGTCGAGAAGATGGGCAACCAGGAGCTTGTCAGCCTTTCCAAGGGTCTGTACTTCTCCTCAACACACGTTATTGGTGTTGGTCTGCGTGGTGGTCGCCCTGACCGTATTGGTGACAAGTGCTGGGTAAGTCAAGTCTATTCGCAAACCTTCCAGGAGGATCCGTGCTAACAAAGAATCGCAGTTGTACTTCCCCGAGGACAACTGCCCCTTCTACCGTGCCACCATCTTCTCCAACTACTCCCCCTACAACCAGCCCCAGAAGGATGTCAAGCTGCCAACGCTGTACAAGGCCGACGGCAGCAAGGCCGACTCCTCCGAGGCCAAGGAGGGTCCTTACTGGTCCATCATGCTCGAGGTGTCGCAGTCTGGCAAGAAGCCCGTGGATGAGGAGAAGCTGCTCCAGGACTGCATCCAGGGTCTGATCAACACCGAGATGATCCTGCCTGAGGACGAGATCGTCTCCACCTACCACCGCAAGTTCTACCACGGCTACCCCACACCCGCACTGGAGCGTGACGGAGTCCTTAAGGACCTCCTGCCCAAGCTGCAGGATATGGGCATCTACTCCCGTGGCCGTTTCGGCAGCTGGAAGTACGAGGTCGGCAACCAGGACCACTCCTTCATGCTGGGTGTCGAGGCCGCCGACAGCATTGTCAACGGTGCTGTCGAGCTGACCCTCAACTACCCCGACTTCGTCAACGGCCGCCGAAACACCGAGAGGCGCCTGGAGCAGTCTTACGCCTTCTTCAAGCCTCCTACCGAGAAATAAGGAAAGGCAGCACTTTAAGTAAATATTTTAATGACATCAAGACCCGGACGGGCTTTGGTAGATTCAGGCTAGGAGTTGCATGGACATCATAAGACGGGATCGTTTGACATTCTGATGGAATTTCGATACATGCGCCGCCCCCGGCTAGACGGCATGGAAAAAAAGTACCCATACCATTTCGCGGCATAAAATCCCATCCTGAAAGAGATAGAGAGGGGTTCATGACAGGTCGGGTCGAGAGAAACAGGCGAGACTCGTCACTCTGCCCCTGGTACATAAACTCCTATGCTTCGATACCTAGACATATAGATTCTTGCCCTATACCAATTTGCCCTTGTGGCGTCTTCTACGAGTTTTATATCCCATGCTTCCAATTTGTGCTTTGCGGCTGAAGCCCTCGGGTGTACAAAGACGAGAGACAACGAGGGTGTTTTCTCCTGTGCAAGCCCTGGAGTTGTGTGTTCAAGACCTCCGGATGGCACCTGAAACCAGACCCTTGCTCACATCATTAGAAGCCAGGGCCCAAGCTTCCATTCCTTCAGCCACGTTTCGCATTGACTCTGCCGTTCCTTCGATCCTTAATTGGCCCGGACAGCCGCTACGTCATGAATTAAAACCCTTCCGAAGTAAACTTCCACAAGCCCAGCTTCGTGCAACCGTTGAGGCGAATATTATATGGTGTTTTTTTTAGCCCCCAAAATGCGATTGGCTCGTGACGAGCCAGCAGCAACGATCAACCGTGGCTGGGAAAGACACCGAGCCTGGAGGTAGGGAGGGGGACAAGCAGGTACCCGTATCTTGTGGAATCGGTATGTCACACACCCGAGGCTGCAGATACCGAAGTATGTATCAGTGGGTTTGGATGGAATAGGAGACGGAGGTTTTGCGGTGTTGGACTGCTTAGGGCGGTGTGGTTGGTTATGTGTGTGCATAGGGGTTTGTTCTGTCTATGTTTGGCTGGACAGTTGGGGCACTGCTCTTTCCTCATGTGCATGTTCATGCGATCTGAATGAAGATTTGTGGCCTTTCAAGCTTTTTTGCCAGTCATTCAACCGCCTTGGGACACTTTAGCAGCGAGGTGGTGAAGGAGGGGCAGCTGTGGAGGGCGTAAACTACCTAGGTACGTAAGGCCAGCAAAGGTTACATACCACGAGTGATATCACGTAGCAGCAGAGACAGAGAGAGAGAAAGAGATAGAGTCGGGGAGAGCAATCAAAATTGCGTTGCAGTGGCATCTCCCTTGTGGTGCCTGACTGCATAATATCATCTAGGTACCAAATGTACAGCCATATGTTTGGAGTCCATAATAACGGTAAACACCGGTGCTTCGCTTCGTATCGTCTTGTCACATCAACGACCACTCCACTTCTTCCAGGCTGGATTGTGGGACTTAGTATGACCCATCGTTTGAGCCGCAAAAGGGTCTCGCTTCTTGCAAACCAAAGACAACGTTGACGGTCGGGTCGGTCAGTCAGTCAGTCTTGTCAGGCCTGTCTATCAGTCTCCGGAGAGAAGGCCGGACGTTAGAACCTCGCCCATCTAGCGCCCTACGTACCTAGGTACCTGGTATCGTACTGCCAAAACCCTATCGTAGGTACATGGGTAGGTACTTCGTGCATAGTAGGGTACCTGTCTTGATCCCTGGTCTACTTGGGCAGGTCTAGGTCTTCTTGGGTACCAAGGTACGGACTTACATTACCTCATCCTTCAACCTTCCTTCCCGCCCTACCGACCCGCACCTGCCGCAGACCGAAGAAGCTACTGATCCATATTATCACCAGAATTCGCGTGCGCATATACCACAGGCGCCAGTTAACACACCAAACAACGAACAGCATCTCGATACTTCCAAACCTCTACAATCGTTTACTGTCGAGCCATGTGTCCATGTAGGCCGACATCGACTTCCGAAAGCTGAGATTGCGTGTCTCTCTCTCCCCCCCTCCAGCAGAAAGAAGTCTTGCCCGCCGGCCCTCTCCATCACTATGGAGGCGTCGGCGTTTCAAGATGACCAGCTCGACTCGGTTCTCGACCCTCCCGTTCGAATCTTCGAGCGCATCTCCCAGATCGCCGGATACACCTGGGACGAGTCGATGGCCCCGATCCATTCGAGCTACGATAACTGGTAGGCCGCCCTCTGCGTCTCCTCCCTATCAGTGCTGGCCAGGTTTTAACACAATGTCATGACCTGTCATAGGCACTTCTACGGTACTCGATTTGCTCCTAGGTATACGAGCTACTATGCCGCGAGCCCCTCATCGGCGGGCATGGCCCGAGGCCACTCCCTCTCCACCTCGAGCCGAGCCTCCCCCTCCGAGGCACCCTTGTCGAACTTGCAATCCAATGGGCCCTTGAGCGAAGCGAGCACAGGCGACGAATCATCATCCGGGGCCGTTATAGAGGAGGAGGTTGTCGCGAGAGTCTCCTACCATGTCCTCCGGGAAGAGCGGGCATTCCACATGATGAAGAACCTCATAGCGACGGCTGATCCCACCCAGGATCATACCATCAAGCCTCTGGACCTTATTCGGCTCGCGCCCCATCCTGGAGATCGATGCCAGATTATTGTTGCAATCTACCAATCACCGGGACGCAGCTTACTGCCCGACATCATGGACCTAGGTCCAGCGTTTTACTTATGTCGCAAGGTTGAGGATAGATGGGTGGCCGATACCAGGGGAAAACAGCTGGACCCACCGATCAGTTTGAACCTGTTCCTGGAGTTCGCCATTGGGGCTACGCAGTGCCTTGAGATGATACATCATGGCTTGGGAATCATACACGGGGAGGTTCGAGGAGATTCGTTCAACTTCAACGAAGAGACAGGCAAGGTCAAGCTAATCACCTTTGGGTCCGGAGTGCGGTCTTTCGAGCATGGTTTGACGAGTACGGGATGGTCGAGTCTTTCCAAGGAACTCGGCGCCAAGAACAAATTGCTCTACATCAGTCCAGAACAGACGGGACGTATGCCTGCCGAACCGGACACGAGAACCGACATATACTCCCTAGGCGTTTTGTTCTGGATATTACTGACCCAGAGCCCCGTGTTCGACGGGGACAACCCCTTGGACATCGTCCAAGGAGTTCTGGGGAAGCGGATCCCCAATGTCTCGACGATCCGACTCGACGTCCCTGATGTGCTGGGAAGAATTATTCAGAAATGCACGGCCAAAAACGTCGGGGACAGATATCACTCGGCTAGCGGCCTGCGTCACGACTTGGTGAAGGTGCACGAATTCCTCTGTGATGGCAACTGGCAAGCACTCAAAGAATGGCATATCGCGTCCCGGGATGTCAGCTCGTTCTTCATGCTACCATCTATGATGATCGGGCGGCAGAGGGAACGGGCGGAGCTCTTGAAGGTGATAGAGCGCGTTGCTAAATCCCACGCCATGGCCCAGCGCGGAGCAAATCGATTCTCGGACGGATCGAGCCTGTCGAACGAGTTTCTGGACGGGGCCGACTTGTCCAGCGAAGGAGCCAGTTCGGAGGGCGGTGGCAACAGACAGAGTGGCGCTTACACAGCGACGTCGACATCTGATCCCAAATCCCGGAGTAGCATGATACCTTCTGTTTACTCGACTGACTTCCAGTTTGCGCCAGGGGATACTATGTCTTTGGGCAATTCTACCCCCCAGGGCGCCCGGTCCTCAATGAAGCCATGGGAAAGGCACCAATCAGTATCATTCGAAACCAGGAGTCTCGTGAATAGCCTTAGTGAGGAGCGCGAGTTCCGGCATTCGCCGACCCCAGATTCTTCGTCTAGTCTCTCCAGACAGCTGGGCTCAGCGAAGTTCCGAAGACGAGGGCACTGCGAGATTGTCACTATCGAAGGAGCCGGTGGGCTCGGGAAAAGCTGTCTCGTGCAGTCCGTACTTTCAGACGTGAGGCGAAGCGGGTACTGTGCAACGGCGAAATTCGATACAGCTAGGAGAACTGCATTCGGGCCTTTGCTGAGACTACTGTCATCCTTGTTTCGCCAGGTCTGGGGCGAGAGGAATACGGAGACGCAGTTCCACCAGACGCTGAAGCAATATGTCCGTCCTGTCTGGCCAATGCTGCATAAGGTGCTGGGCCTTCCCGAATTCCTGATTGGTCCCGTGGATACGACGGTTAGTAGGTCGATGTCGAATGCTTCAGGCGCGACTATACAGACCAGGAACAGAGCCCCAGGGCTTATCAAAAGACGAGGCTCTTCTCCGGGAGGAACGTCTACTCCACCTCAGTCCTCCTATCGTGGCTCGGTCGTGTCCACTTCAAGTTCTCAGGATTTCCTCCGGACCGGTGCTTCGACCAAGAGTATCAGGCTGATGAACACATTCCTCGATGTCCTCAGGATGTTTGCCCACCACAAATTCATCTGCTTTGTTCTCGAGGACCTACATTTCGCCGATGACGAGTCCATCGAACTTATTACTCAAATTATCAGCGCAAGGCTCCGCATGGTCATAGTGATGACGTATAGATCAGACGAGTTGGCCCCAGAGAAGGTTGAGAACATAATAAACCCTCCCGAGTTCGAGGATCAGCCGAAGTACGGAGGGCCGACAGTCACTCGCATCCCGCTCTCGCCCTTGGGGGAAGAGGAGGTCGTCCAATACGTTTCCACGACACTCTGCAAACCAAAGGAAGAGGTCTTGCCCCTTGCCCTCGTAATACAGTCCAAGTCTGGCGGCAACCCATTTTACATGCGCGAAATGCTTTCCGCCTGTCACAGAAAACGGTGCATCTGGTACGATTACAAGGCTTCCCAGTGGGTGTATGACCTAGATCGACTGTTTGAGGAGTTCCAGGGCGAACAGAATTACGACGTTCTGGATACCAACTTCATCACGCGGCGCCTCCACGAAATGCCTGAGGCTTCGAAGGCACTTCTGGCCTGGGCGGCGCTGCTCGGCCACTCATTCTCCTTTGAGCTCATCTGTCACCTCTTGAGTGGCGAATGCCAGGACGCTTGCACTTCGTCGCCCTCCGAACATGTTCACAAGTCGTATACTCAAGATGAGGCTGTGGCGGGATTGCAGGCTGCCATCCAGGCTTATATCATTGTGCCGAGCGATACTGATACACGGTTTAAGTTTGGTATGTGAATGTTCTACGACACTGGTTTGATAACAGGATTCTGACTGGTTCTACAGCACACGATCGATACATTCAAGCGGCAGCACAGTTGAAGATATGTGACAGCCGGAAGATGCATTTCACTATTGCCCAAGTCCTGATGGTAAACACGATGCCCTCTTTCTGTCCCCTTCATTTCCTTCGAACTTTTACTAACGGCTGTGCAATAGAAATACTACGCGGAGAGCGGAAAGCCAAATGATAATATTGCCTCGCACATTTGTGAGTCCGTGGACATCATTCGGCAACGAGTTCGCACAAGGCAACCATATCGTCAGCTGCTGTTCGACTGTGCGAAGATCTGCACAGAACGAGGCGCACGGCCAACTGCGGCGAAGTTCTATACCAATGCCGTTGCGCTTCTGCAGTCCGACCCCTGGAACGACGATGCCGAGGATGCATCCTACGAGGAGACAAGTCAACTCTATCTCCGCGCAGCAGAGTGTTATTTGTACATGGGCAACCATGGCGCAGCTAACGCCTTACTTGGAACTATATTCATGTCCGCCCGCACTGCATTCGATAAGGCTCCCGCCTCTGTCTTGCAATCTAGGATATTCTCGCAGGCAGGCGACGCTGAAGAAGCCCTGGCTTGCCTCGTACAATGTCTCAGGGAACTGGGTGTTGCCTTTGACGAGAATCCGACTTACGAGAAGTGCGACGCGGAGTTCGAAAGGTTGTCTGTACAGCTCCAGTCCATGGACCGCAGTGAGATTGTCGACGCGCCTCAGACGGAGGATCCGAATTTAGCGTCCATCGGGGCCGTCCTCGCCGATGCCATCAGCGCAGCTTGGTGGAGCAATTGCCTTATGTTCTACCATCTGTCGCTCGTCATGGTAGACGTCCACCTGAGCCGTGGGACGTTCCCCAGCAGCGGAATGGCATTCCTGCACATCGCCATGGTCGCTCTTAGTAGGCACACCATGCCGGAGCTGGCCGTCGAACTCGGCACAATTTGTTTGGACTTGTTGGACAAGAATCGCGACACATTTTCCATGGCACGCGGCCACATGCTATATGCGAACTTCGTCGGCCATGTCCACTACCCCTTGAGCGTTGCTCTCAACCAGGTTGAAGGGGCCGTGGAATATGCGACCATAGCCGGTGATCGGACCTCGACTATCATGAGCTTCGGCCTCCTTGCCCAGCTCAAGCTCTTCGGTAGCGAGAACTGTGCGGACCTCGAAGCTTTCTGCCAGTATGGTTGCGAAGATGTGCCCAATTGGCATCAAGATACCCGGGGCGGGACCCTTCTTATTGCCGTGAGGCAGGTCGCTCGAGCACTACAGGGAAAGACGCGAGCTACGATAGCAGACGAAGTCATGAACGATACCCAAAACAGTCACAATTCTGCAGCATACAAGGCATGGCTAGAGACGAACGCGAAGAACGGTGGCCGGTCCATCATTTGGTACGAGACCATGGAGATCATGCCTCTCTTCCTCTTTTCCCATTACGAGAGAGCCGTGCAAATTGGGAAGCACTGTGTTGCCAACGAGCATATCATGTGGTCGGCGCGCAACACCAGAAGCGTAATGTTGTTCTATGGCCTCTCCCTCGCGAGCATCATCTTCAAGAAAATAGACGACCCTACCCGCTCGCAGGATAATGACATCGACGAGCAAATCAAGGCTACTATCGAGACACTCGAGATGCTGCGTAGGAAGATTACGGACTGGGAGGTTGTATCAGACGTGAACTACGTACCTTGGTCTACCTTGCTCCAGGCACAGATATACGAGCTCCAACACCAGGACGGCGCGGCCCTCCGTGCGTGCGAACATGCATTGGACCATGCATCTGAGCAGAACCTGGTCTTTGAGGAGGCTCTGGGTAACTACCTCATGGCGGGTATTTTTATCAGGAAGGGCGCGCGAAGATCAGCCAGAGCCTCACTCCGGGATGCAGTTGGGCTCTTCCGCATGATGGGCGCCACGGGACTTGCCGACCGGATCGAGGAGGACCACAGCCTCCTGCTCCACGGTCCCACCCGCAACCCCCGAACGGCCGATGCCTTTGCGCAGACGGACTTCGCCGGCGATGCGGCGCCCGTACAGTACCAGACCGTGGACGGCGAGGCGGACGTGCCCCAACAGGTGCCCGCACAGGTGGGCATGGGAGAGCTGAAGGAGAACAGGATAGGGGCCTGGCGGGGCTCCATGCACCAGCCTGAGGCCGGGGCGGGCTTGCCGGCCCTGGACATGATTGACTTGCACGCCATCCTCGTGTCGTCACAGGTGATTTCCTCGATTCTGGAGGTCCAGGAGCTCCTCAAGGTATGTGATGTCTGAATCCCCTCTTGTTTGGCTTGTCCCGGTCGCGAGTGGCGCCGGTGATGGCTGCTACATTGACCTCTACTACCCTTCCTCCCTTCTGTCCTCCACTCTCTTCTCCTTGTCGTGTTTTCTTTTGCCATGTTCATACCTAATTGAAACCTCTGAATAGACCATGTGCGACGTCATCCTGCAAACATGCGGTGGCACTGCAACCTTGGCAGCTATTGTTGTGGATGACCAAGATCAGTGGTGTGTAGCTGCCAGCGGTGATCCGGAGAGAGGAGCGCAGGCTCATAAGCCCGGGATGCCTTTGAGTGCATCACAGCACCTCGTGGCGGAGAATGTCGTGTTATACTGTACCCGTTTCAGAGAAGCCGTCTTCAGTCCAGATGTGGTCAGCGACGAACGATTCGGCGTTTCGGAGCAGTGGCTGCAAAGGAATCCGCAAGGCAGGGCTATCATCGCTTACCCTATTTGCCACGGCTCAAACCCTCTCCTTGGGGTGCTCTATCTCGAAGGGAGCCCTGGCTCATTCACGGACAGAAACGTGACTGTTTTGCAGCTTCTGGTCAACCAGATTGGCATCAGTTACTCGAACGCTCTCTCACTCAAGGCTATCGAGAAGGTGTCAAGCGAGAATGCTAGCATGATCGAGGCGCAAAAACGTGCGTTGCTGAAGGCTCAGGAGGCCGAGACCAAAGCCAAGGCTGCCGAGGCCGAGGCCAGGCGCAACGAAAAGCGAGCAGAAGAGGCGGCGAAGGCCAAGTCCATCTTCCTCGCCAATGTCTCCCACGAGCTCCGAACACCGCTGAACGGCGTCATTGGCAACTCGGAGCTTCTGAAAGACTCGAACCTTTCTAAGGAACAGCTTGAGATGGCAGATTCTATTCGAGTATCTGCTGACTTGCTCCTCACGGTCATCAACGACATCCTGGACTTCTCCAAGATGGAAGCGGACAAACTCAAGCTCTACATCACTGCATTCAACCCAGAAGAAATGGTAAGGGAGGTCGTGCGAGCTCAGTCGTATAGCAACCGAGAGAAGACGACCCGGCAGAACGTCAAGATTATCAAGGATATCAACCTGCCGCCTATGCTCATCTACGGAGACCCCATCCGGCTCCATCAGGTCCTGGGTAACCTGATATCGAACAGTCTAAAGTTCACTGAAGATGGCAGTGTTACTATTGGGGCTCGTGTTGATTCCGAGACCAAAGAAAAGGCGACCTTGACGTTCTGGGTGAAGGATACCGGTATCGGAATCTCACCAGAGCAAAAGGCCAAGCTCTTCCAGCCCTTCAGCCAGGCTGACACGAGTACGGCTCGAAAATATGGCGGCAGCGGGCTTGGCTTGTCCATCTGCAAATCATTGATCGAGACGATGATGAAGGGTAGAATTGAGCTAGAGAGTCAGCAGAGCGTTGGAACCACAGCCTGGTTTACGGTCACTTTCGACAAAGCGAAGCAAGATGTCGTTGCGGGTGACCCACGAGCCCCTAGTTTGCCCGATACTTTCACTCGGAGGACTTCTGACAACACTGGTCGGGAGCCATCGCCAAATCCTTACCTCGACCTCTCACGGATACCCAAGGATCAGCTGCGCGTGTGTATTGCGGAGGACAATGCGATCAACCAGAAAATCGCCATTCAATACATTCAGAGGCTGGGATACACCAAGGTAGATGCGTACGACAACGGGCTGAAGGCCGTTGAGGGACTGCGACAAAAGGCTCTGGAAGGCCAGCCATACCATATCATCCTAATGGATGTGCAAATGCCGGTGATGGACGGCTACGATGCGACGAAGTTGCTCCGCAAGGATCCTATCGAGTCGGTTCGAAAAACATTGGTGATCGCGATGACGGCGAGCGCGATCCAGGGCGACAGGGAGAAGTGTCTGGCCGCGGGCATGAACGACTACCTCGCCAAGCCTGTCCGGCAGGATGTGCTTAAGAAGAAGCTGGACACCTACATCGGCCCTGATGTTCCCCCTGAACGCAAGGGCAGCGACATATCAGTGGCTAGCGTGACAGCCAGCGCCACAGCGATGAGCCCTCCACCGCCCCTCCTCGAATCCGACGGCAATACCGGAAGCCTCCTGGCGAGACAGAGTAGGAAACACTCGTTGGACGGTAGCAGTAGCAACTACCAGCACAATGCCTCTATCTCCACTAGTAGGGCCTCGAGCGATAACCGGCTTTCTGACGCTGCTTCCATGGATGGATCCCAAGGCACGGGAGGCAAGATTCGAAATAAGTTGTTGAAGAGCCGAACGAGCAGTGAAGCGCCCGAGGGGAAGGAGAAGGAAAAGCCGAAGGCGGTGCTTAAGAAGAAGAACCCGCAGGAAAGAAGGCACAGCCTGGGCGTTGATCCGAATGAGCAACAATGAGAGGGGAGGGTGGTTGAGAACGGACAGCGTGACACTCGCTGGTTGACTGAAGAAGGAATGAGAAAGAAAAAAAAAGAAAGACAGAAAGAAAGAAAGAAAGCGGTTAGAGGGATGAGGATACGGTTGTAAAAAGTCGGTTTTTGCACAGAGGGTATCGCTTTTACGTTGATTTTTTTGTTATGCAGAAAAGGGTCAAGGTAGGCCCCAGGGGGTTTTCTTGGTTTCATGGCACATATTATTCTTCCGGATGTCAATACCCCCTTTTCTGATGATTAGCGTTTTACTATTATGATATTTACTTTCCAAGAGGAGGAGGAGGGGGGTAGGGGGACAAGAATTCGGAATGACTGGTCAGCCTTTTGGGACTACATATGCATCGTCCTATGTCTTTTTCGTTACTCGCCTCCCTTCACCGGCCTCCCTCACCTGTACACGGCACATATTGCAATTCGGGATGGCATGTTGTGTCATGGGGTGAACTAGACACTTGTGGTAGATGAGCGTCTCAATATACGAAGATTGAAGAGCAAGAAACACAGTATTCCAGGGTGTTCTGTGATATGTCTAGGTGGTTTGGCTTCAAGGTTAACGATAAAGTTGACAATAACAAAATAGAGGTAAACGTCTAGATTGACTTAGAGTAAGCAATAAGCAATAGTGGATATGTGTAAACGGGCGCCTGGGCTAGCAGCCCCTGACAATCACAAGCAGCAGTACTGTACACTAGTTTGAACGTCACCGCCACAACTACCGCTCACGCCGCCAGGCCGCTAAACAATAAGAGGCCCGTGCATCTCCACCCCCCCCTGCTATGCTATGCTGTGGGACCCGACTTGAACAGGGTATCAGATCTGTACACTACTCTCTCCCTCTGTGCTGCTGGGTACTAATGAATACCGAGTAGCTCACCTTGACCACCAATAGTTTAATTTCTATCCCTCAACCACCATCTGCCCCTATACCCGAGATACCCAACCAGTCCCTTGTGTGCTCGCTCTACAGCTTCAATCCAATGACGACACAAACCAGGAGATAGATCACTCCAAACTTGTCCAACTGATGCCACAAAGGACCCCGCGAACTCCCGCCTCGATCCGAGATGGACCCCTTCGACGATGAAGGCGGCAGCGCAAGGCTACCAAAGGCTCTGCCGTCGGACCTGCCTACTTCCCTCGACGACAGACGTATGCCAAGGGAGCCCGTCACCGAGACGGAGTTCTACGATGGATGGCAAGGTTAGCAACCCACCCGCGCCCGCCCATTCCGCGCCCATTCCGCGCCCATTCCGCGCCCATCCGCACCACACTGCACTGTCCCCCGGAATCCGAGTCGCTAACATGTCTGGCTGTTGAAGGGCAGTCCCAGTTCTTGACTTCCCCGGTCGTCGCGAAGCCCCTGAAGTTCAGCGAACTCTCCCTAGACGACAAAAACTACGAAGAGGACCTCGCGAGGGGCATAGCCGACAGTGACACGCGGCTCATGGAGATGCTGGCCGCCCAGGCGGCGCACTCCTCCGGCCCCGGCTTCGGCGACGAGAACGCCATAGTGAACAACGACAAGCTTTCCGAGGACGAGAAGAGAAAGATGCTGCAGAAGTCCCTGCACATGGCCGCCAGCAACGGGAACGTGGAGCAGGTCAACGGGATATTGACTGGCAAGGCCAAAGAATACGTGGACATAAATGCTCTAGATGATGACGGGACGACTCCACTTATATATGCCAGCTGCTTCGTATGTCACTCTTGGCCTTCCTCGGTCTGGTCTGTCTAGAGGACTAACGGTGTCGCAGGGTCACGAGGCCGTAGTGGAAGCACTGATCGACGTTGGTGCCGATGTTGACAAACAGGACCGCAATAGCTGGAGCGCTCTCATGTGGGCCATGACCAACAGGCACAAGCAGATCGCCAAGGTGTTGCTGGATCATGGAGCCTCGTCAGAAGCCAAAACGACATCAGGACGGACCGCTGCTGATTTCGTTGCACCCGATAGCGACATGTCCTTCTACCTGCATAGTAACGGGTACAATATCGGCACCGCAGGCATTGGCGACGACGACTTCTACCGGCCCGGCTTTTCGCAAGACCAATTCGAGCAGGAGCTCATGGAGAATGAGCTGAGGAGGCGCATGATGATGGAAAGCGCTCGTGATTTGGAAGTAGACCTGGGTAATGTGGGACTTGACGACCAACCAGAAGTATGTTCCGTCTCCTATTGGTTTTGGGGGGGATTCCCAGCTGACCCGTGTAGCCCGAGGACCACTTTGAGGAAGAGGAGCAAGAGTTCGACTGGACGAGATGCCTACATGACCAGATGTTTGTATTCCAGGAGGGAGACTTGGACCGGATCCTGGATATCATTGTTACGAACATGACTCCTCAGAGATCTGCGTCTCAAAAGCCAGTCCCCGCAAACATGATCTTTTTGAGCGCCAGATACGCGCACTACCATGCCAGTCGGGACCTGTTGGCAAAACTACTTATCAAGTCGATGGACAGGATAAATGAGGTCGTGGAGGACCACCAGTGGGATATGACGATCTTGGCCTTCTGGCTTTCTAACGCCACGTTATTGCTTCATTACCTGAAGAAAGACGCTGGGCTCGAGGAGGCTACTATCCACTTCCAGGCTCAGCTTGCAGAGCTTGCAAACGAGATTGTCATCCTCATCGTCCGTGATGCGGAGCGGCGGATGGACAAGGTCCTCGATGCCGCAATGTTGGACCATGAGACTATTCCGGGATTTGAGGGCATTACCTTCCAAAACGAATGGAAGATATTCAAGACCAAAAAGAAGGTCAAGGAAGAGCCACCCGAGCGGAAGTATCGGCCACCCTCACCCAAGCAGAGGGCCAAGCCGGCACCTCGAAACGTCACATCGCTCCTGTCATCCACGCTATTCGTCCTCGACCTGTACGATGTGCATTCAGTCATTACCGCACAAATCATTGCACAATTATTATACTGGCTCGGAGCTGAGCTCTTCAACAGGATAATGTCCAACCGGAAATACCTGGCTCGGACGAAGGCCATGCAGATACGCATGAATGTGTCCGTCCTGGAAGATTGGGCACGGGCGAACAACAGGCAGCCTGAGCACTACGAGCACGGCGATATGCAAGCCCATGGCGAGAACACCGTAGAGGCGGCTAGGAGGCATCTCGCTCCCATCATCCAACTCCTTCAATGGCTGCAGTGTTTCTCGTCACTGGGTCCCGATGACCTCGAGGCGCTGGTCGACACTTTGCAGCAGCTCAAATCGCTCACCCCGCAGCAGCTGATACACGCCGCCAACCACTACCGAGCCGAGGTGGGCGAGAAGGGTCTTCCCAAGAGCGCGATGAGGTACCTTGTGGCGATACAGAAGGAAACGGAGTTGAGGAGAGAAAAGGACAAGACCAACCGTCGTAGTCTGGCCACATCGATCACCTCCACAAGGCCGGCCTCGATCGCCGAGAGCATACCGTCGACACCCCAGCGGAACAGCATGTGGTCGGCCAACGGTGGGGACACACCCCGCTCGCCCGGGGGCGAGGAGGAGGAGGAGGAGGCCCCCGAGAACCTGCTGATGGACCCCGCGTTCATGCTGCCGTTCTCGCTGCCGTCGGTCACGGACATGCTGGTGTGCTACGGGGCGGGCTTTGGCGGTGTCAACCGCGAGCGCGAGAGGAAGTATATACCCACGGTGCCGCCCGAGTTCCTGACGAGGCTGGAGGGCGTCGGCGGGGGTGGCAACAGGCGGCCGATGTACAATGAACAGGACTGGGAGAACGAGGACCCCTAGGCCCTTGGGGAGGGGGGGGCGCCACTTCTGCAGACATGGGGGTTATGTTGAGGAGGTGGGTGTGTGTGTGTGTGTGGCTTGGACTTGAAAAAGAGAAAGTGCATTCGATCGCTTAGCATTCATTGATGCGAACGGCCAGGAGTAGGAATCTGGGAAAGCGTTTTTACCACTGTTAGAGGCGGTTTGGAGGTGAAATTGCACAATGAGCATTGCAACAACATGATCATCATCATCATCATCCATCATCCATCATCGTGCCTTGAGAATGCCCAGGTGTGATGGCCTCCTAAGTAAGAGCTATCATCATCTTTCCAAAACGCCTGGCCTTGAGGCGCAGCTCCGGGACTAGACGAAGCTAAGAGATCTCTTCTCCGAATAAATCAAAAATCTTAAATCTCAAAAGATACATGTGTGTGTGTGTGTGTACGTTCAGAACAGACCACAGGCAGGGTCGTCGTCAATCATTATTCAAGACTAGGTTGGCTTGGCCTGCCTTTGCCTCTCTGCCTTTGCCGTTTCCCCCAAAAAGGGCCGGACTCCGGGTGCGAATCGGGGGGGAAGACTTCCGAAACTCCTCCGAAGGGCGGGTGGCCCGCTACGGCAGGTTATAGGGCAGCCGCGATGCTAAGCCAGGATCTTCTTGGCTAGGGTTTCCCGTCATGGACGATACCCAGTAAAGGTTTCGGGAAATTCTGCTTGCGTCTGTTCGTTGCTGCTGCTGCTGATAAGTCCATGTTTGACTGAGTGACTGACTGACTGGTGGTGCTCTGAGAGTGAATCCTTGTCAAGCTTTTACACGCACACACGCACACACACACTCTCTCTCTCACTCCTTACCTCACCTCTTTCTTCTAATTCGTGTTTACTTCAGTCTCAATAGTATACAACATCGGTCATCTGCCGTAGCGGGACGTACGACTCCGTCTGCGGACGTTTTAGTCCAACCGCCACGTCCCAGCCTTTAAACCCATAATCGGGAACTAAAAACAGAAGCATCTGCGAGAGAGAGAGAGAGAGAGAGAAAATTGAACTGGCCGGGATACACAATACCGGTTTTCGAGTTGGGGCGTCTTTTTTTCCCTCCTGGTCTGTTTTTAGAAGAAGCAGCGAAGCAGCGCTAAATCCTTTTCCCACGGTTGGATTTTCTGGTCTGGCGATAGCCGCGCGATACAACGTCGGTGGTCGGCAGACTGGCCGACTCCCAGGGCCCTGGGTCAAAAGGCGTGCTTTTCAGCCCTGAGCCATCCAACAGAGTAGGTCATTAGGTAGGTGTTATATCTACAGTAAAGTACCATACCATACCATACCATGCAATGCAGAGACGGCAGTTGACTTCACCGACCGGGTTGACCATGTGATTCTCTGTTCGGTGGGCGATGCAAGAAGGAAAGGGAAAAAAAGAAGAGGCAGACCGCTCGGGCTGTCGGTCGTCGTAGTACGTAGAGATCAAGCATTGCCCCACGTCAAGGCCGTGGTGTGATGCACTACAGTGAGTGGCTTGGCTTTTGCATTTTGACTTTCAGAAGAGATCCAATTGTCATGAATTCGCCATCGTGTGAAAGCCACACTCATGAGTAAGTAAGCACATAGTGTGGAAAGGCATAGAAAGTTCAAGATGGCATTCCCGGTGACGAGGATGTGGGGCCGGGCCTTTTGAGTGTCCAGTCAAGTTACATACTTACATGCCTACCTAAGTACCTAGGTATCTGGGTACTGTAGTATACGTGAATACGTACTTAGTATATAGTGTAAGTACACTACAGATAGGCGAACGGTTGAAACAAGGCGCCCAGGTGGACACAAGCCCCGGCTAGTGGGTGAGAGATCTACACGTGCTACGTGCATGCAAAGAAGACGCTCCAATCGGGATGATTCAGGACGGCATTCGTTCGGGGATCCATCCTCCGTCATGGGAGAGTCCCTCTCTCTCCCCCTCCCAACCACAACCATAACCATTCAACACCGACGGGATGTAAATGTAGCCTCTGATGGTTTCAACGGAGGAGGGAGAAATGAGGTAGTTGACCAGGTATATCGATGATCCCCCTCATCGGAGAACGGACCGAGATCGATTCGCACAGGGTTGTGCGTACAAACAATGGGGCCTCCGTTGTGTACTTGGCTCAAAGCGGAAGCGAAGGAGAAGAAAAAGAAGAAGCGGTGTCTCCACCATGGAAAAAAAAATGAATGACACCACCATAATTGTGGTGTAGTGTATATAGTGTATATTAGTGGACGGCCATCTGCAGCAGCTCCAGCTCTCTTCTTTGCCCAAGCCTGCTAAGGTGTGCGACCGGACCGGACACTCGATGGTTGCGTTTCAGGACAGATTAATCCGCAGGTCTGGCATACGTCAACACTGTCAACTATCACCAAAATCAAAACAAAATAAAAATTCCAGATGGCTCAGCCAATGTTCGTTATCGGAGCCACTCTTGTTTGTATCAGATTGTGAGAGAGTGTCTGTATATTTGCTTCTTTTACTTCCGACATCCTGCCCAGTCAGTGCGAAGTATGGTCTCGGAACTCAGACTGCGCTGGACACACACAGTCACAAGTGTTTCGCCATCATGTACGGATCCGCAGAAAAGGGCCTTTATTCGACCCTGTTGACACTCGGGTTTCTGTGTCTTGCGTGGCCACCGGTGAGAATGGGTCCAGGCCAGCACGGCATGTTAAACCACGATGGAGAAATCCCGGGTTGAAGGGAAGGGAGAGACAAGTGGTTTTAGGGGGGGAGGTGGCGGTTCCTGACTGGCTTACCGCCGGCCTACAACTATGGACCTACACGCCCCAGAGTAAAAGGCTATTTACGATACCCAGGTACTAACGCAGTAGTAGTAGTAGTAGTAGTAGTAGTAGTAGTAGTAGGGCGGAGAGAGGAAGGAGGGGAGGTGGGCAGGTGGCCCAGGCGGCCATCGCGGCGGGAGGTGGGAGGTGGGAAGGAAGGATGAACTCCCGGTTCGAGTTTATCGGGTACACGGGAATTGTGGGCAGCCTTGGCCTTTTTTGGTGTACTCCCACATGTCATTCTCTACCTAGGTGTTTGGGTATTTAGGTCGCCAACTTTAGTCCCGCCTACCATATCTGGATCCGTACTTTAGATACTTCAGGTACTTAGGTACTTTAGGCCAAGTACCGAAGCCGCTCTTTTCCATACCATCTTCCGTGGCCATTACCATATTAGAATAATTCTGGGAGACTGCTCGGGCAATATTTACCGCTCGCCCCGTTTCAATATTGCCCTTGTTTCTCGTGCCATTTCTTGAACTGTTTTGATCCCATTAGATCTGCTGGTTGAGTCTGCTATCAAATTGCATGTGTCTCACCCTGGGCACTTCTCTTTCCACTCCGTGGTTCCTCCCCCAGCAAAAACTACAAACAGCAATACAAATTACAGATATCACATATTGCCAACAACCCTGCAACACATCCCATTGTTTCTCTTCCTTCGTTCTTTCGTTATCAGACTCTCCAGCCCTTTCCCCCAAGGTTCCTCCCGAGACGACTCCTCCCTTGCAGTGTGAAGTTGGCAGGTTTCATCCACACCAAGCAGAGCTCAAGGACCCGGGACGAGAAACAAGCCACTTCCGTCGTCTTGAGAGAGGTTACACGGCGACACACAGACTACCCAGGTAGTTTTAGACCAGTCTCTCCTCACCTGCAGTCGCTTCGCATTGGATCTAAAAATCCCAGTGGTCCAATTGGCTTACAAGGAAGGCCTACCAGGCCTGTACACGCACTTGGTCCAAGGTTACCTAGGTGCACCATCAAGGGAACCTTGGGAGAAAATGGCACCCCAGAGATTTGCCAGCTTGCGGGCCTCCCGATCCAGGGCGAAGACTCGGCCCCAGAAGCACATTCCTGTTGCTTTTCTTGACGGCACTGCCTTGATTGCCTTGCCCTACGAACAAACACTCCAGGCCCAACCTCCGATTCCCATTCCCCCGCCCCGCAATCCTCGTCGGGTTGAGCGCTCAGCTTCTTGTCTCCTACCGAAGAGAACACATACCATCACTACCACTACCGCTATCACCACCAACGCCACCGCCGTCAAACCGGACAACGACAACAATAACACCCCGGCCATCGTACCTCCCCCGATCCCCACTCGAGAGGACCGTCCTGCCTTGCAGTCACAAGACCAGAACAATCAGAGCAACCAGAGCAATCACTCCCCTGCATCATCAACAACTTATACTGATTGGAAACGCGACTCCGCCTTGGGCACCCTGTCGTCTGAAGCAGCCACGCTGCATGAAGAAATAGAAAACGGTAATGATAACAACGACGGCGACAACGACAAAGATAACAGCAACAACAAGCCCGTAAATTACGAGTGTTTTCTCGATTTGGACGACACCACCTCCGACTACTGCTCCACTACCGGACACGAGCCAGCCCACCCCTCCCACCCAGCCCTACCGGCATCCACTTATGCTCGCTGCAGTCCCCACGACATCGCGCGCTACTCCTGCCAAAGCCGTTGGTCGTTCAGCGACTCCGACGCGTCAGAAATCGAAACATCCAAGACAAAGGACACTGGAAGAAGAATCGTCAGAGGTCTCAGTCTCCGACTTGCACCAAATATGAAGCGCTTGAGGAAGAAGAACCTGAGCGAGAGCTTGAGCGAAAGGGAGAGACAGCGTGTCATAGGCGCCACAGCGCCCACTTCTCCACACTCTCCCCGGTTCTCTCGCTACTCAGGCACTTCAGGCCGGGAGTCCCAGGCGTCTCCAGCGCCCCATTCAATCACCTCGCTAAAGAAGCCCGATTCGCTTGACACGACCCGCCCAGATGCCTGTCAAAATGACCTCCAATCTCCAGCTCCAAGTAGTCCAAGACCCCTATCTGAGGAATCCAGGGACGAGACCCAGACCCAGACCTTGCAAAGAGACTTCCACCCCATAAACACCAACATACCCCGCGGCGCTTTCCTGGATGACCTGGACAGCCTTAACTTTTCAAGGAGGGGCAGCGTCTATTTTGGAGGCCAGCGCGCTATCAGCGCTGCAAGCACAGCCTTGGCTCCCTCCCCCTCAAGAATGGAGAAATCAGAGGACCACGCAGCGCCTGCTGCTGTGGCCAAGCCCACCTTGTCCATAGACGCCGCCACAGATTCCAAGACGCCGACACTTTCGACAACCCATCAACTCGAGACCCCGACGGATGCCAACAGGAAACTGTCGCTGCCCAATATACGAGTCATGTCGGTAGATACAGAGAGGGAATCACAAAAGGTGAGATCGCTCTATGAATCCGGCGACTTCGTCAATTGGCAAGACGGAGCCCCGGGGCCACAATCTAGTGAGCCCCAGGAGCCCGTGGAGGATCTTCCATCCGATGGAGATGACATTGTCGCGTATGGTTTTCCTTCGGTACTCCATCTGTATACATCGAACGCGCCTGCTGACCGTTGTTGCCAATCTCGCAGAAGAAGAAGAAGGCGTCAAAGCGTCCGCGCCTTGTACCTCTCGCCTACTACTCCCCAATCGGCCATTTCCCTACCGTCGCGACAAGATAGTGTACGTCGGTCCGAGTACGAACTCGCCGGGGGGATCGAGGACTGGGAAAATGTACACGTGGGCGATGTCGATCGCTACGGGTTCATCAACGCGCCGGCACCGGTCTCGAGGCCAAGCACTGCTGCAGAGACACGCTCGCTACATTCATCGGTCGGACGGCGCAATGGGCGAAACGTCCTGGTTAGGAGAACTGTGCCGTCGTCACCACTTTCGCCTACCCGGGTACCCAGTAGGAAGGTATCGGCGCGATCGTTGAACACGCAAACCTCGGGAGTCTCGACATCTTCGAGACGGACAGCCAGGTCGGGAATTCGAAGTGCGGTGAACATGCTGCCCTACCACCGAGACAGGCGGATCATAGAGGAAGCGGGTGATATGTTATCGCCCCTTCCTGGTCTGGAGGACAAGGAAGATGAACAGAGGAGCGAACAAATTACCAAAGCATCCCAGGAGAAAGAGATCCGAAGAACTGAGAAGTGGAGAAGGATGGCCAAGATCATCACCAAAGGTACGGATGGAAATGGCGTAAAATTCGCGGTGGAGGACATTGCAAAGGTGAAAAGGGGGAAAGAAGGCGAACAAGGGCATTTCGAGATTCAAGGGATGGATATCGAGTTCGATACGAAGAACCCAAAATTGGTCGAACGGACCTGGAAAGGAATCCCGGACTGCTGGCGTTCTTCAGCATGGTACTCCTTCCTTGCGGCCAGCGCCAACGAGGCGAAGTCTGACACAACCGAGGAACATCTCTTCGCCGAGTTCCACCGTCTCCAGGACATTAGTTCCTCTGACGACTTGCAGATCGATCTGGACGTCCCGAGGACCATCAACAAGCACATTATGTTCAGAAAGCGGTATCGCGGTGGCCAGCGGCTGCTCTTCCGTGTTCTACATGCACTGTCTCTCCACTTCCCAGACACTGGCTACGTGCAGGGCATGGCCGCGCTGGCGGCCTCGTTATTGTGCTACTACGACGAAGAGAGGTGCTTCGTAATGCTGGTTCGACTATGGCAGTTCCGAGGCCTCGAGCGCATGTACGAGCCAGGTTTTGCTGGTCTCATGACTGCGTTGCAGGATCTCGAGACGAACTGGCTCGATGGCAAGCCAGTCGCCAAGAAGCTGGTAAGTCATCAAATACTAAGCCAAGATGCAACTCTGCTTTGGAAACCCATGCTAACGCAATTGTCGCAGTTTGAACTCGGAATCGATCCCACGGCATACGGCACACGCTGGTATCTAACTCTATTCAACCTCTCAATCCCGTTCCCAGCCCAGCTGCGGGTATGGGACGTCTTCATGCTGCTTGGAGGGTCCCCACCGACCCAAGGGTCGAGCCCCGGAAAAGTGCAGGAGCCCGAGCTCACATTCCCCGGGCTCGAGATCATCCACGCAGCCAGCGCCGCACTCATCGATGCACACAAGGAAGCCATCATTGGCTCGGATTTCGAGAACGCAATGAAGGTCTTGACATCGACGCAACGTGTGGATGACGTTGACTATTTCATGAGTGTCGTCCGGGCCGAATGGAACACTCACCGGAAGAAGAGGAGAGGCTAGGGGCCTTCCCTCGTGGACACTCTTCCCGTCCGTGGATACTCATGCAGCAGCGAAGGCTTGTTTTCCTCGGCACACGGCGATCATAATACTACAGTAATAGGGAGTAAGGCGTCAGGGCGCTGGACCGGACAGCGCTAGTGGCAGCAAGCCCGACCTGGGCTTCGATGCGGCCCGGCCTTATCCTTCTCTCTTGGGGCCGCAACCATCTCGGATTTCTTTTGTCATCATCAGCCGTCCTTTCTTCTTTCTCACCCAGGCCGGAACAACAGGGGGGGCGCGGGCTATGTGGGTTGCATTTGGTGAGGACTGTTCGTTATTTATATACCCGCTATGGCATTCTGAACTCCTTTGTTTGTTTGTTTGTTTTTGTTTCTGTCCTCTGTTTTGTTTCTGGTGGTTTGGTTTGGACTACTACTCCCTTTTATTTTATCTAGCACAGATAGGGCAACTAAGTAAGTAGCAGTGCTGAGTGCACGTAAAACTTAATACCAAATATAATGACGATCATGACCTTGTATATCTGAGCTCTCCGTCACTTGTACTGGCATGATTTGTGTATGTCTGTATAAATGGTGTTGGCCGGCCTGCTGGCATGACCTTGGCAGCGGCACCTCTCGATGGAGAGCGGGATGCCTGTTGCTGGGTGGTTGGGAGCGCAGTTCAGGAAGATCTGGCATGGTTCGGCGGCAATGCTCGTCTTCGCCTCCGATAGTACATATGAGTCCTTCTTTGCACCCATGATGTAGGTATGTATGTATGGAAGCCACAACGGGGCCCATATTGTGTGGCTGGGCGATGATGTTTCCCATGCTATGCCCTTCTGGGCTTGGTTTCTCCCCGGCCATTCTCTCCAGCCATTCTCTCCAGCCACTCTGCCTCCCATACATTCGATAAAATGTTGTCTGGGGTCTCTGCATGACAGAGCCTTGATAGCAACAACCTAAAATTTACGAATTCGCCATACTTTCTTCTACTTTGGCAGTCGATACTCTCCTGTGCAACCGTCAGGGTTGTTCTTATTGCCCCGGGTTCTCCTTGGTAGAGTTGGTCTCCTTCATGGCTGGTTAATATGACGACTGAAATATCCTGTCGGCATGTGAAATACACCCTATATATATACATGTCCCAATCATAAGAACCTGTGCTGGATTGGTACAACGGTACCGTGGTCTGTCGTTCAGCTCCCTCCTTCCAAGTCGCCTGCCCGATCCGGATCGATTTTGGCCAGAAGACCAATCACGTCCGTGACCCATATTTTTCTTTTCCATTTCCAAAGTAGCATGTGCTGATCCGGCACGGCCCGTCCCAGAGTGGTCCAGGCTTTGTTTTTTATGTACTGTGTATGTGCTAGGTATATTGTAGATATGTATTTCCATTCCAGTAAGTCGGGATTTCATCCCTGGGGGAAAATGGAGAACCAGATATTGGGTCGGGAATCCTTCTTCCACTCTCTCGTTTGTATTTATTTTGTAATTATCTGCGATGGATGGATGACAGGCGCCGCCCCCCCCTCTCCCCACCTTTTTGAGCATTGCATTCACCGGCTTGAGAAAGTCGATGCGAGATGGATGATCCCTCCCCCCTTCTGGTGGGGAGTGGCGGCGTCCGGACCGGTGGGGTATTTATTTTATTTTAGGTTCTTATTGTTATTGTACTTTGAAAGAAATGTCCGGCTAAGTTCCGGAGCCGACGGTCCAAGGAATTGTGGCGCAGGGGGGAAAAGGGACCCAAGGCGCTGGGTAG
>LKEA01000028.1:33356-54525 GCA_003795315.1 Cytospora schulzeri | reverse complement strand
GTCCGAGATTGGACTTTGGACTTTGGACTTCGGGCAATGAAACAGGTGGTTGAACAGTTCTCCAGAATAGGATATGAACTTCAAAAAGCATCCGGAGTCAAAAAATAAGTCCGAGAGGGAAGACAGAAGCTTCTCCTCGGCGTCAGCTCAGCTCAGCCCAGCTCATTTCAGTTCAATTCAGCCCGGAGAGGAAATCACGGAAGGAGCCCCCACCAAATAAACAGTCAGTCTTGAATCACAGAAGCTGGGAAGGAAGAGCCCCTTTGATGTCCACGGCTGCCACTAGAGGTGCTCTCTCTCCCTACCTAGGTAGGTACCCAGGTACTGTTCATGAGTACCTAGGTACCTACTCAGTATACCTACCTGGTCTACCTACGTAGGTACTGAGTACTTGGGTAGATACCCCGGATTCAAGTACAGTGGAGTATCCCGAAGTCTGTTCAAAGTCCATCTTCCTTCCAGCCTCACCTCAAGGTATCAAGGTTCGAAGGTCATGGCTACAGCCACAACCTTAGCTAAGGCTAGAGCAGCTGGCAGGCACAATGGACCATACCCAGCTGGTACCAGATTATCATGGGGGAGAAGGGACGGTTAGGGCTGAGCAGAGACCGCACGGTCCAGGAAATCCGAAGCGTGGGTAACTGGAGGTGGGCCCACAGTTTGAACACTGAACATTTGAACTGACCTGACCCCCTGAGAGGATCAATCACAAGAGATGGGATCTTTATTACACATTTACCCATATTCACCACCTCAATTTCCTACCTGGAGCTACCTAGCTACTGTCAAGGCATGTTCCTAGGTCTAGCTGGGTATGTAGCTCTGCAACACGATAGGTACCCCTGTCCACCGTTGGTGTTTACCGTACCACCGTACTCGGGTCCAGTGTCACTGCAGTCAAACGTTGGAAGCCGACGAAGACATCGTGAAATCATTAATGGATACCAGAATGCCAGACAGCGTGCGCGCCACGGGCTAGCCACGGGACACCTAGATACATAGCACAGGTACGTACATTTCAGTACAGCCCGGCCGTGTCTCAAATCAAACCGGGACGACTGTGCCGCACTAGGTACTAAAGGTAGTGTACATATCGGACGTTGCTTGCTGTCTTTGACAGCTCCGATCCGATCTCCCGCAATCAAGCACGCAGCAGTGTCATCCTAAAGACACCAACCTGCGATAGGATTAGCCTTTCATCTTTTTCTCCCATGCAGCCATGCAAGCCATGGCATGAAGTTGCATCAGGCCAACATCATGACCTCACCTTCAGCCAGCCAGCCTACGGCCTTCTATGTACCTGGATACCTAGATACATAGTTACCTCCAGGCTACTAGATGGATTGTAGAGGGCAAGAACGCAAGCAAAACTTACCTAGGTAGTCGATTATAGAAGACCAATCCCTCGCGCTGCGCCGTCGCAGTGCCTGCCAATGTGATTACCGCGTAGGTGTTGTACTGTGTAAGTACCAAGTTAACCTTGAGATTCATGCTTAAGGTTCCTCAAGCACCTTTCAAGGTTTCCAAGGTTGCTGGACGTGGCTGCTCCACATGCATCCCACACTCGGCCGGGGGGAAGGAGGGGGAGGAGGGGGAGCACCTTCTTGTCTGGACTTTGTGGCTCCTTCTGGGTATGTTCACACCCAACCACAAGACAGGAACCCCTGTTAGCTGCTGACTCATCCTTTTTCAGAATATATCTGAAACGAAGTGCCATTTATTTCTCTTGATACTACCCTGCAAGTCCCGCATCCTAATTCACACCCTGACTGCCTGATGAGACCAGAGATGGGGAAAACCTCGAACGAGCAAGCTCGCTCATTCTTTGCTTCGAGCCAATCTCGCAAACTCCTGACTCTGAGCCCGGAGTTACCAGCCAGTCCGAGCTGGGGATCTCACTGGATGAACGGCAAGCAACTTGCTCCTTGTGGACCCGTTTCTGTCAAACCCGGCCGAGTAAGCGTCCCACACTGCGTTATCCGGATGATATTGAGTTGACAGCTGGGGCGAAAGAAAGAACTTGTCCACCGCCACCCGTGTACACACCCTTTTATTATGTGTGTCTTTTTGGTGCTTGTGAGACTGCGAAATCCTAAAGCTAGACGCCAAAGTACCTAGGTATTCACTCTAGGCGTGGTACTGTGCGTGCCTCTTGAAGACACGGGAGGCCAGTCCCAAGTTGTCAGATCAGGCGTTCAACTTGGCAAGATTTGGAAATGATGAGCCCATGACAGCCAATTACCCTGTCAATCAAACACTGTGGCTGCTCATTACCGAATCCCACCATGCTGATACAGTCCTCACTTGTGCCCGACAGCAACTTGCGTGCCTGCCTCCCCAAGCTTGCTGTTGGATTTGGGCAATTTCCCATGAATGCAGTCGAGAACATCTCTCGATACAAAAGGACCACAGCTGCAGGTACTAGTATTCAGATCGAGCGATGGCTTGGAACTTCAAACGTGTTTACAGTTGTCTACCAAACCAATCACAGCGGGCCAACTGCGAGTGTCCATCTCATCATCCACGCGACAGCCTCGACATGGGGATGACCTTTCCAGTGTCGTGAATATACGTCTGGCAATAATGGGCCACCGTCTCAGCACAGTGTGGCTGATCACAAAGTATCGACACCCGGAAGTCGACAACCCACCGAACTCCCACTCTACCCCGGTTCACAGTACACGGCTAACGGGCCAGGTGCCGGGCTGCTAACCGGTTTTCCTTTCATTTAAGCGCTCTGAAGTCAACAGCGCGTCTCGGCTTGCCGCGGGCGCCCTGTGATCCATCAAGGAGAACTTAATCTGCGCCCTGCATGCTACCTAGGTATGTTGGAGGCGGTTGACCCATTTACCATACCACCCGCGACACCCCAAGGGCCAAAATTGACGAGGGCAGCGTATGGACTCATCCTATGCGCCGACAGGCTTTGTATTGTGTACTCCTTTGGGGCACATTGGCCGGAGCTCCGAAAACTTCCAGAGACCTCGCTGCACCTCGGTCCTGCCCACATAACGAGAGCGACGCGTGTTGCGCGAGCTTGGCCCGGTCAACCACAACGGACTAAAACTTCTAGCTTCGCGGAAAAGGCGCAATCTGGTTGACTTGTGCCGAATGGCGTCTGTTTATATCCTAGCCACCTCCGATATTCCCGTTCTGCAGTGGATTGTGAGGTTTGCCACTCCTCAACGGGCATGCATGCAGTGGGTGACGGTTGTCCGCAACTCAGCCGGATGAACAGGTAGCCAACTCCATACTACTTGCTTACGTGCAGCAGTCTTGCTGCTAGGTGCAGCTCCGGAATTACAGTGCTGAATGGTGGTTGTTATAATGAGGATACAAGCTCGACGCTCGCACTCAAGTTCAGTGGCCAGCAAATAACCAAATGCGGCCCCTAGGAGTTTTGGCCTCCACGAAAAACATTAAATTCGTTGGACATCCCCCATGACGAAAAGAGGAGCCAAGTCGCAGCGGTCCGTTGACGCCAGTCCCATCTGTTGTGCTACTGTCACACGGCGACGAGGTGCGAGAACTAGCCCTACGAGACGATGTCTCATATATTATGGCAGGGTTGGGTCATTATTTCGGGGGTCAAGACGGTGCGGAACCCGAATCTAGCTGTTCCAAGTGTCACCCGCTGCCTGTTCCTTTCGAGAAAATCGCGGCGGGCAGGTGGGCCAAACCTTCAGATGAGACTCTTCACTTGCCGGGATTTTCTGGCTTCGGGTGTTGCTGTTGGGTCCGTACGGGCTATCTCATTTCGCTCCGAGTGGTGATTCCCAGACTGCCGGAATTCATTGTCCGGCTCTCTACCGCAACAGCACCCTGTAGGCTGACCTTGCTGAAGAAGTGCTGACCATTGGGGCGGCTTAACCCTGAGACATACCATCATTTCCACAGATTAAATACATGCCGTGCTCCAAAGGCTTTTGACCTCAGATGCGGATAGAAGCTCTTCCTAACGCTTCTATGCATGGGAAGAGTGGTGCCTATGCTCGAGCCAGCCACCGTCGTCGTGATCAACAAACAGTGAAGCTTCCATTGGATGTTTCCAAATGGTGCATCCCTCACTTTACAGACTGAGCAAATGGTTGGTACACCAATCTTCCCACAAGATCTCTTTTCCGAAGTCGACTGGTCCATGCCTTCTCCTCGGCCTCGTGGCCAGTACGGCACACTTGAGCTGATACAACCCACAGTGCATGTGTGCTAGGCCATGCGTGACGGCCATGTCTCAAAAGTTGCCCGAGTTTCGGTCGGGATGTTTCCTAAACCGGAGTCCACCTATGAGACCGGCTGTGGCAGCGCCGCCACTCCTCTCCCCTGTTGCTTTTTCTGTGTGACCGGGGACGTCAAATGGCGCGATTTTTTCGAATCTCCATGGAGACCACAAGTTCTAGGTTGTGGAGATCTACACCTAGAGAGCCTCCTTCGTTAGGATCGAAATGGAGCGAGGCGTTTCCCCTTGGCTATTTGCCATGTCTGGCTGGCTGTCTGTCTGTCTGTCTGGACCAGGCGATTATGGAATGGGGCGATGCGTCTGCGGCCCATTCCCTGGCCTCTGCAATCTGCTATACCAATCGCAATCTCTACTTCATTAAGCACTGCTGACGGTTGAGCGAATCTGGGCCCAGGTGTTGTACGTCACAGGCCCCCGGGCTTTGGTCAAAGCACACAAAGCCCGCCCATATGTATAGGCCACATGCAGAAGTTTCCCCCTGACCTCACTTACATAGACAAACCCGAGTACGAGCATGTTATTACAATGCTATGACTCTGCGGAGACTTCATACTTTTCCTTCCATCTGCACAAGCATGATTTCTAGCCAAGAGCGCGATAGTATTGTATACACGTAGGCAGAAAAGCAGTTGTGCTTTGGAGGCCGCTCCGAATATATTGGACTAATCCCGCGAGACGCCATGGACAAGGGATCCAGGATTTGATTATCACTTCTAGGGACGCTTTTCCACCACCCTAGGTCCTGGCAATACGCTGTGCGTCTTGTCATACGCAATCTTTTCGAAGCTTAGCGGCGACGTGAGCTCAGTTGACTCGCTGCTTCACAACAGAGGGAGCCCCAGGGGAGGTGGGGGGTTACACACTGGATTAAGGTATGCCTGCTTCCCGTCAAACTGGGACATGGCAGCACGAGGGAGCGGGCAGTGCAGGGAAGCCGGGGAGGAGGATTGTCGGACAGGAAGGTAGACGCGGCAAGAGGCGAGAGGGTGGAGAATCAGTAGAAAAAGAAGAGGATATAATACGCAACTGGGAGCATGCAGCGCTCGCATGAGGCAGTATCATGTTCAGACTGGCGCGATTGAGGACCTATACGACCGGACCGGGTATTTTCATGTTGATGGTGAGGGCGGTGAAGGGTCCCTGTAAGATCGATTGGGCACTGGACCGACGACAACGACAAGTCTACTTGGGACATGTAGGATCCCGTGATCGCAAGGAGGCACGGTTGCTGCCCGCCTCTCCCGCCCGCCCCCTATATGCATCTCTATTCGATACCAAGGGGGAAATGTATTGTCATTTGCTTCAGTAAAAGCGAATACCTATAGCGGTGCCTAGTGTGAGATGAGCTTTGCGAACCTCTCTCCTCTCGTTGATCCACTCTCCCACGGTCCTTTCTCCTGCGGCCGTGATCAGACGGCCCGCTTGGCGAACACGCGGATCCTCTTGACTCCTCCGTCGGGTATCATGGTCAACTTGACGTGCGTAAACGCCTTGTCCTGGACCTTGGACACAAACTCGTGCTCCCGGTCGGGCCCGGTCTTGCTGGCCTCGACGACCTCCTGCCACCCCTCGTCCGCAGCCGGGGGCTCGCCCTCGCCCTGCCACGCGATGGCGTCCACCCGGACCCTCTGCGGGAAGTTACCCCGAAAGTGGGCCGTGTCGACGACGAGCCGCTGGATGGTCCCCGCCGCGCCGAGCCGGATGACGGCCCAGTCGACGTGGCCCCTCTCGCGGGACCTCCTCGTCTCCCACCCGTCGCCCATGTCCCTGCCCCTCCCGGGCAGGATCAGGTTGTCCTTTGTCCCAAAGTGCTGGTCGCTGCACGACACGGCGACGCCGCCGTTCTGCGCGGCCGCGAGGTCGAGCACGGCGTCCCCGTCCTCGGGGAACACGGGCACCGCGTGCCCGAACAGGCGGAACCGCGCGATGCCGCCGTCCGGGTACATGTTCAGCCGCACGTGGGTGTAGCGCTCGCCCGTGGGTCGTGCCAGCTTCCAGCCGAACCGCCGCGAGGGCCCGCACTCCTGGTGGCCCAGGATGGTCTCCCAGCCGCCCCGCGTGCCGGCCCACGAGAGGACCTCCGTGTCGGCGGCGTTGCTTTCGTCAGTGTCAGTGTCGGTGTCGGGCCTGAAGCACCCCTCGACAGAGATGAAGGGCGCGTGGTTCCCCGAGAAGGCGAACGTGTCGACCTCGACGCCCTCGACGGTGCCCGAGGCGACGCCCAGGCGGATGACGACCCAGTCGAAGGGCGCCGGGTTGTGCCGCCGCGTCTCCCAGCCGTCGTACCAGGCGCCCGTGTAGACCATCTTGCCGGGCTGGCGGATGGGCGGCGTGGGCGTGAGGAGGTTCGAGGCCTCGGCGAACCACTGGTCCGAGAAGCCGAGGACCTTGCCGCCCAGGGCGGCGGAGACGAGGTCTGTTTTATATTTCATTTCCCTTGTCAGCTAATCTTGGTCATTTGTTGGGGGGGGGGCGGTGGGGAATGGGGATACACAGTTGATAACAACAGCATGAGCTGTTTGAAAACTACTGTCAGGTAGTCTGATGTTGTTATTCCATACCTATACAGCTTGAGCGGAATGTCTGGTCGATGTCATCGGGGGCCACCGACGTGGCCTTGACGTCCTCTAGTTTATATTCGATTTCATCCGCCATCTTGTGAGCTAAGGGGCTGTCTTTGATGCAACAATATATATATATATATATACGTACTAAGTACTAAATATATATCTCACTACTGAGATTGAAGGGGAGGGAGGATGATATTGAAGTATATAATGACAAGTCACGTTGAGTTGAATAGTTGAAGTGAGCTATGTACGTACGTACGTACGTAAGGTACATACGGTATCACGGTATCGTGGCTTTGTCCCGGAGCCGCGATAGGCGGCTCCATTGACGAGAGCCAATCGAGTAATTGATGATAGCTCCGGCTCCGGCTCCGGCCGGGTACCGGATCAGAACCGGAAGCGGCCGACAGATGTCTTGTGGAGCAGGGGAGTTATAAGTGGACTGGCACTTACATACTATGTAGTATACCAAATATCAAACTTGAACATCTTACAGTAGTCTTCGAGATGGCACTGAGATTGCAAACAACCAGCTCCTTATTCAGCGTGTTTACCTACGTATGTAGTACAGCTAGACCTATAAAGTCATACTATCCTGTACATCGACTCAGAAACGATGTTCAGTGCTAATTTCCCCGCTCTTTGCCGACCCTCTCAATCGATGTGTGGAGGGAGGAGCTAACGATATGCAGGCCACTCGGCCGAGGTTCATACATGCACTAACCATATGCACTATATGCCCTCGAGGTACTTGAGGATGTAGTATGTAGTATGTAGTACGTACTATGTAGTACTCACCATGTAGTACTCTGTAGTAATGCAATCTCCAGGATAGGCTGGAAACACCACCTTCTACATGAGTGTTCTCATTGTCGATTTCAATGGCATCAACATTAAGCATTGTCTTCTCTCTTGTCTGATCTGGAGCCGGATGATGCCATCTTCTTCGGCTGCTAGTTGGGGAAACCCCGACCATAACCGTAAGCTTTGATAGTACACAGTAGATACTTCAGCCCCAACATTTGAGGCTTGTGGAAGCTCCTGGACGTCGACCCCTCAAAGAGGTCAGACGCTATTTCTTCCAAGGATGCTACACAGACGTCAGCCAGCTTGAAAGCCCTCGAGGAAGACAGAATTCTCCCACTACCTCACTGCCTCAGTAACTCTCAGACTCTCAGAAGGACCAGTGCTTACACACAGACTGCAAACCATCGATCAGCACTTTGATCTTAATTCACCCGGAAAGGTCAAAGCAGACAATTGACTCCTCATTGAAACAAAGTCCAAAATGGCTTCGACGACGGGTATACCAGAGCATCCCCCAGAGACCAACAACCATGAGCCAAGGGAGTCAGAACCTCTTCTCGGCCGGCCAGGGGACGTCATGCAGAAACCAAACGAGTCGATATTCCGCAACCTCTACACCGGTAAGACATCACACTCTCCATCCAATGTTCCCCCAATGGTATCCACACCTTCGCGAAGTAAACAAAGGAGCCTGCTAACAGTTCCCCTTCCCCACCACCCAGGAACCGGCTGGCTCGCCCAGGCCGGCGCCGTCCTCCTCGTCGCCCTCGTCTGGTCCGCCACCTTCCAGAACCGGCCCCTGATCCCCCTCTTCAGCCCCCACCCGCTCCTCCAGTCCGCCGGCGTCCTCGTCCTGACGCAGGCCATCCTCATCCTCCAGCCGACGTCGTCGACCTCCGCCTCCGCCTCCAGCAACAAGGCCGCCGGCGCCCGCGCCCACGCCTCCCTCAACCTCCTCTCCTTCCTCCTCTTCGCCGCCGGCGTCCTCATCATCGAGGCCAACAAGGTCCGGCAGGGCCCCGGCAGCCACTTCCACTCGGCGCACGGGTACCTGGGCGTGCTGACGGGCGTGGTCCTGCTGGTGCAGTACGTCTTTGGGTTCCTGATGTGGGGCGTGCCGGGCGTGTTTGGCGGCGTCGAGAGGGCAAAGGCGCTGTGGAGGTATCACCGCATGAGCGGGTACCTGCTGTACCCGCTCGTCCTCGCCACCGTCCTCAGTGCGGTCTATACCGACTTCAATGTGAACGTGCTGGGCATCAGGATGTGGACGGTCTGCGTGGCCGTCGCGCTGGTCGTCGTCGGGGTGTACCCTAGGCTTCACCCGAGGAAGTTGGGTTTCGATATTGGTCGTAGGCAGCAGTAAGATGGGAACGGGGCTGATGGGGGCCTTTCGCTATCAGCTATCTTGGCTGATGCGCTTGAAATTCGAGGGTACCGACAGTTCACTTTCCCGCTTCGGGCGTTGTACCTATCCAACAGATTGCTGCATTGCTGAACAGTGGATATACGTGAGGTTTTGTCATGGGTGCTTCCGAACCCGGGTCATATCTCAGATATGCCCTAAGTATGAAAGTCTTGAACAATCATGAGTTTTGTACTGGTTTGTGTCCTCGATATGGACGCTGGATCTTCCACCGACATGCTTCTGGTGACTGAGTCCGATCGGTGAGATGGTATCACATACATGGGCGGCTGGTATGAATGCATCCCCTATGCACCTTTTATGCCAAAGTTGTGCAATCCCATACTGGAAGATACCTGGAAGACGAGCCGTGCCATCCTTAAGCATCTCTACGCAAAGCTGCCATTAAAATGCTGTCCTTGAAATGCTGTCCCGAAATGCTGTCCTTACCAGCCTAGAATCTCATTGCAAGGCGCCTCTGAACGTGCAACGCAGCAATAAAGATGCCCTGATCCAGTTATGAGATAGCACCTGAAGTCTCACCGTCTTCCGCGGCGGCGCATCCATATGGTCATGGTAGCATATATTGTCCTTCCATAACAGGCGCCCTCAAAGCATACATGGACTCGTACCGTATAACGATCGCAACGACACGGACGTCCTGGTCACCCCGACCATAGGCAACGTGCCCCAGGTTCTTCCTTGTGCCAGTGCAGACGAGGCGCCATACTACAGCCCATGACGTTGGTGCTGTGTCTCCAGGGAAGAACTGCCCATCGATTACAGCCCCAAGAAATTCGGGAGGCAGCGATGAAGAGAGAGAGGCAGCAAAAGGCCGTAAGATGGAGAGGGAGGCAAGACAGGGCCAAAGAAGGGCGGAGGGAGGATCGCCATCAGCCACTGAGGGGTCAACGCGTCCGCCTCATCCCGAAAGCCATGGCGTTTTTTCCCTCTCTTTTCTTTTTTCTTTTCTTCAAGAGAGAGAGGATGCTCCCAGCAGGGGACCGATGGAATCTGAGACAAAGTACTGTACTATAGATGCGCCGGCATCACGACTCTCTCGTTCCCAGCAGTCGGGGTGCTCGCCGACACCCCGCGAGGTGGGTCGAAGGCAAATGCTATACTGGGAACCAACGCACCATCTAGCAGTCCCAAACTTTGAGTTCTGGTCCATAATTACATGAGTAATTGGCGGCTCGAAACGCTGCCACCACTCATGGCCACCCCCGCGACAATCAAGTGGTGGCTCGGCTCGGGGCGCTCAGAATCAGGATCGACGTACCCCGAATATAGTAACATTGGCACGCCTGTCTCGTCCGTCGACTCGAGCTCTACCTTGGATTCATCACGAAGTCAGTAGAGGCATGCTTGTCGGCTTCTCACATATCCCACTACAGGCCTTTCCAGCGACACTGCCTGCTCTGTGGTGGGTGTTGTTTCATTCAATGAGGCCTACCCAAACACTCCGCTATTCTTCCGCAGAACAATTTCTCAGCCCCACACGGATCTTGACACAAGATCCTTCTGCGACGAGCCATCGTGACCTCACCCCAAGGCTCGCAGTCCTACATAAGGAAACTGACTGACTGCCGACTTCGTGTAGTCAGGCCCAGCCACGGGAATATTCGCTTGCGACGATCAGCTATCCTCCGACATTTCCGAATCATGGTATTGGGGAAAGATATTGGCGATCCCTCAACAATGTAACAAATCCCATGCTCTCTCAGGCTTGGAATTTTGGATCTTCCCTGGCCAAGATTCTGTTTTCCACTGCCGCGTTGTTGATAGCCTGGGCTCAGTTGCAGCAAAAGGAACAAGAAAATTGCCAGACCACTAGGTCTGCCAGCCTCTATGACGCAGTGATATACCCCCGCAACATTGGGAGTCGGTTGGGTGATTACCCTTCCAGAGCTCAAATGTTTCCGTCGGCGTCTCTACCAAGGCGCCATTGACTTCCATCATTGTACTGTGTATACGCTCGGTTTGGTCATGGCCCGGAGACCGTATAATCTGAGGTGTCACTTGTCTGTCCCTGTCCCTGTCCCTGTCCATCCAAATAAAGGCCTGGGAAGGTCAACCAGTAACCAAGTAACACAGTACTTGAAAATCACTGCTCCCTTTGTGATGTCCACCAGATCAAAAAACCGATTCAGGATAGAAAAGATCGTCGGCCGTTCCACGTGCGTCCTCACTCGAAGCAGCATGGGTGAGGAACAGGACACGGACTCTTTTTGTATCGCAGCAATTGTGCAAACGCAATATAACCTGACATCGTTGCAGTCGTACACATTGCCGTAGGGGAGTCCCTGAGTTTGCGGCCGAATAGCAAAGCGCCCTAGCCCTTGGGCACAGACGCGTTTCCCCAGATCGCGCGAGACGGCAACATCATCGCCAGCGCCGCAGTCCATGTCCACATATGTCGCCGTGCCGCTCGTGGTCGTCTTCCAAGCTTGTCTGCCTTGACTAGTACGAGATGTACTTGGACAGGATGAAGGGAGTTGCCATCGCTGTTAAATCATTGCCGGCTCATTCCGCAGCTGCTTTAGGAAAGGCACCACACCACACCCTGTGATACACTTGATGAGAAAGAAGTTGGCCGGAAGATAATCAGTACAGAGGCGCTCTGATCACAGACGACTTACTTCCCAGTGATATATATCACCCAAGTCAAGCATACATGTATCTTTCAAAGAGGGGGCCCCACTACGGGTGTGCGGTCGGGTATTCTAGTAAGGACGGGGGGTAGGAGGGGCTGACCTGCCAAGTAATACCCATTCTCAGCAATTTCTAGTTCCGGATACCTGTAAATATTTTGAGTCGGAGACCTTCTCCCGACCACGTCTCTTATATCTTAGTACTCTCATCCCAGATTTCACTTCCCAGACATTCATATCCCCAGAATGTAGAATGTCTCCCTGTGAGGTCATCCGAACAGGGTAGTCACTGTAGGTATGCTGGCAGGCTGGTAGGAAAACTCTAGAGCCGCGCAACGGTGGTGGAACCACATTCATTTATACAAACAAGAAATTGTGTAGCAGTGGGTCGGGAGAGTTGTTACTCGTAGGCTCGGGAAGACTCCATCGCAAGTCTCGTGATGTGGAAAATGAAGGCGTCGTAGAACATGGCCAAACAGCAAATGAAGATTTCCTAAAAGAAGAGATTTCGATAGTCGTCGGATGTTAATGCGATTTTAGATGGGATGTTCCATGGACAAGAATATCACCGCTTCGGCACGAGGTCGCTCTTGCCAAGTGCAGGTCCTAAGGTTGGAGCTTGCTACATAAGTCGAATCCTCATTCGGCAGTAGTCTACAAGGTGGGTCTAGTCAACCTGTACACTGTACACACGAGCCCATACCTTGAGTGCGTACACTTCATGTAGATAGACAGGCAGCCACATAGCCCAGCCGCTCACATATCTAGGTATCTAGGTACCTGGACTTGACATCCAGTGACGTTATTCCAAGCTCTGCACAAGTACGTCATCACGGGTCTTACCCATTTTGGGCCGCTGTCATGCATCCGCTAGGAGAACCCCTTTTTTCCTTCAGAACCGTTGTGCCACCAGTGACAATCACTCCTCCAGTAGCACACGGTCCCTTTCCAACGTCATTTGTTGCTTGTCTCCTAACCTAAACGCCGAACAACCACATGCTTTTCTCCAACGGTCGCGAGACAATGAATAATCACCTGTCCATGTACACACCGAGGTAACTTAATAGTGTTCTTGCAAGAGCACCCTCAACTGACACTGCAACCTGCTCTTACATTTCTGGTAAGTAGTACTGCCTCGGTGAACACCGAGTTTTGACCGTTTCGAAGCTCAACAAGGTACCTGGACGCTCGCCGGCTGTCGCTGCTAAGATCCCTGTACATTTGGTAAGATATTTGGGATGTCGGCCACGGGTTCTGGAAGGGACTGAGGGGGTGAATTGATGTGGGAAGAAGAAACAGAAGAGGCCATGGGATGTCTCGACGGATGCATCAACCGAAACCTTAATATTCTGACATGTATCGAAAAGGTAGATGGTGTAGATGTTGGCAGCATTCAAAATATTTGTTGTTAGAAGCCCATGTCTTACAGTGTTAATATTTCAATATCGTGACCACCGTTCTAAATCCCGATATCAATAATAATGAAGATCCGGAAAGTACAGTAGCATCTCTAAAATTCAACAAGCCCCACTGTAGTTCAGTACCTACATATAGCCAAAGAGGAAAGACGGAAGAGAGAGAGAGAAAAAATGTCCCGAGAGGATGATCGTTGAAAAGTCTTGTGCCGCCGAGGAATGGAGTCAAACGGCTGCCGTCCGAGCGCAAGAAACAAGCTGTGATCCGTCTTCCTAGATCGAAAAGCATCGTAGGTACGTACCGAAGCACCCAAGGTACCCAACTCAACTCATCAATGCCGCCTTGCCCTCGACACACCTACCCATACCAGACCATTCTCACCAGCCCACCTAGGTTGGTTGTATGTAAAACAACATTGTAAATACCATAATTGTAGATGTAATTCAGTACACCACCTGGGCAGAGTTTCTGCTGTTAGGTAAAGCTGGGCCGGGAATGCGGATTATACAAGATACCTAGGTAGCTGAGATCGGCCTAGTAGGGTACATCGGTGCCGGTAGGGTTAGCTCTGAGCCTAAAGACAGCCTGAACAGGCCGACAGGCGACGGGCGACTGGCGACGCAAACCAAGGAACGGCTAGAAATTTTGGATTCAGGGTTTCCCTCAACGGCCACGAACAATCGAATAATACTGTTGATTTTCCCATCTTTCCCCATACCATTTTCTGACCAAATAGCCTCGTCTTGTGCTCACGATACACCCCTCCTCCAGTCCTGCAGAGACTTCCCTCATCAGCCGAGCGCAGAATTTTATCGACCCGGAAAGTCAGGGCTCGGGCTCCAAGCTCTCAAGGCTGTTTACTTAGCTTAAGTCCTAGGTATTTTTATTTGCCGAAGTTTTGACGAGCAAGTGGTGGCGGGTCGTAACTTGTCCTCTCTTTTCCTGTCTCTCGTCGCTATTTCCCTCCTCTTTTAAAACGGGTTTACTACGGGCGGGCACAGGCACAAGGTACAGCACGGGCACAAGGCACAGCTCCTACGTCATACCCTACAGGTACGCAACACAACTGCAAAGCTGCGGAACTGTACGCTATCTTACCGTACTGTATTCCGTAACTCTTGACTTCTTGACCTTTGCTCTTCCTGGTCACTGCCCTCAAACCCACGCTCCATCTCCCACGCCCACACCCACCACCCAAATCTAAACCTAACGCCCACTCCCACGCACACGCCCTACCCCATCCGTACCTAACTTCGCCGTGACCAGTGGCCCTTACCCAGCAGTCAATCCAATCCCACTTCGCGACCGCACTTCAGCTACCTTGCCTCGCCTCGCCTTAACTTGACTCTAAACCTTCTTTGACCCCACACTACTCTGCCATCCTCGTCGAACTGTATCCATCCATCCTTTGCCCGGTGCAAAAAATCCGTTGATTCGCCTTCCGCCTTGTCCCAACCGGTACAGTACATACATACAATACATGTTGCGGACAACAACTCTCGACTTCACGTGTATTCGCCCCTACTCCACGCCATCACGATTGCAAGTACTGCTCTTCCGGTCCCGACGACAACCTCTTATGGAACAGCACCTATGAGGCATGACAAGATCGATTCCGAGCGCTGAAAACGAGAAACCTTTCTCAAACACGCGCCGTTTGCCCAACCCACCAGCGCCAACCCCACCGAGGTCCCAGACACACCAACCCGAACATCCGCCGCCGCCAATTGAGCATGCCATAGATGCGTCGTCGACGTCGCAAGGAAATGTGTCATCAACAGTAATGTCAGAACTCTCCAAAGCCGCGGGAGAGGGCCAGTTGCCCCTTCAGGACCCGAGAATCCTTGCGGTCAGCAGGAGCACCCCCACCAATGCCGGTGGTGGAAACGGACAAAATTCGCCTGGAAGTCCTGCAGTTCAGGATCAAGACCGGTCAACCTTGGCCGAGAAAGAGAGTAACGAGAATAATGGGGGAAAGGAACCCGAGCCCAGGTACAGGGTGGACTCTGCCAGCCAACTGAGCCAATATCGCGAACAATTGGCCAGGGACATGCAACGGCAAGGTCTTAATGCGAGATCCGGCCAATTTCCAGGTCAAGCTTCCAGAGTGTCGCCCATACTCGAGGAAGCCTTTGCCCCCAGCTCACCGAGCCCAATGTCGCCCCCGTCGACTACTTCGACCAATGACTCTATAGAGTCTAATCAAACGATACGTGGTGGTGTCACTCCTGGCGTTGTTGCAAAAACACCGTCGTATCCATTCCCTCGGGTTGGCACTCCCGGATATATCCCTTCGTCGATCCACAAGCCTTTTACGACTTTGTCACCGACGGGGACTGCGTCTAACTTGCCCTCCTCGTCTGCTATGGCCGCCGCAGCGTTTGGGTCCTCTTATCCGCAGGACAAGATATTGTCCAACCCTTCAACTCCTGCATCGGCGATGTCGTTCCAACCTATCGATACCCTTGATCAGGATAACCCGGATTTCCCGACGCCGAACCTGTACGACATGTCGTTGATGTTGTCCTCTGAGCCCGGGTTAGATGCTTGGTGGAGGACAGTGGTTCACATCATGACAGTGTTCTACAAGGCTGAACGGCTAACGCTATCTGTGCCCGCTGACTCTACAGATTTAGAAAATGTTCCATGGGGGCAAAAGGCAACATACAATGCGCGACAGGAAGACAGCTTGAGCATGGAGTACATGGCACGGGGTAGTAGTCTTGGGCCTAGTATTATGGACGACACCTCCGAAATCGCCTCCCCAGCTGGCGATCCAACTGTCAAGTTGCAACCAATCCCACGCCCTCAGATACAAACTCGCCACTCTTTCACTGCCTTCGAAGACGAGAAACAAAGGACCGTATCATCCGCGAAACCGTCGTTCATCTCCAAGAGGCCCGGCTTGTTCACTCGAAGCAAGAGCACCTATCCTGGAACCCCAGAGACGGAAACGCCGCACACAGGATTGAATCAGCAGGCTTTGGCAGAACACGACGCGGAAGAGCCAGACATTCCCGATGAGTGGGAGGCACCAACACCACAGAAGGAAAACCACGGCAGAGTCTTCGAGCTGTTGCAAGCTCTGGATTACGAGGCCGACCCGCTCATTGACCATCACGGTGTGACCCGGGTATTGGAAAGAGGCCGTGTTATTGCGCTGACGCGGAGCTACCCATATCTCGAGGACATGATGCTAGGGAGCAAGCCTGCAGAAAGCAAGCCACTCGCTCGCAGCCATTCGCCGGAAGGCATCAGAATGAAAGGCAAGAGGCTACGGAACGAGTCCTCCACAAAGCTGTCCAATATCCTCAGTTCTGCTCATCCAATAAGGGCTCACCCTCATGACCGACGGCCTGGCCAAAATATTGACAAGATGATTTCTGAAGGAGAGCCAAGACGGCCACCAACTCCCAAATACGAAGAGTACGAACAGACTCCGCCCTCTCCGTGGTCACAGTCACCGGCCCCATCGCCAGCGATTCGAGCCGATCCCAAGGACAATCCATTCTTCACCGACGCCGTGGTGGACGAATCATCCTTCAACCCCACACAAAAAACTCCAGACTACTCGGCAATAGGGCCACAAGAAGCCATTGGAGTAGACAATGCCTGGACGGTACTCCATATTCCCCTCAGGCATCCACTCCTCTCCAAGCCATCTGGTTTCAGACTCGACTCTACGCTTATGGAGCAAAAGTCGTCACGGCGAGGAAAGGACTATGTGTCAGATTTCGACAAGCAGCATGAGTCCGATGCCTTCCGTAAAGAGAAACAAACTCCCATCGCCATTTTGTCCATACTGAGCACCACTATTCCCTACCCATCCAATCTTCGCTATTCCCTCGAACATTTGTCACCTCACCTCGCAACTTCATTTTCTCTGTGTCGCCATTACAGCAGTTTGGAATCCGAGTTGGCTAGGATGCATCATCGGCGACCACGCATCGCTGGTTTCGGCGCGGTGGATCCCGAGGGAAGGCCCATCACAGACCCTGCGATTCTCAACTATGCGGTTTCAGAGGATGTGGCGGATCAATCGATTGCAGGTAGCCTTACAAGCCCAAGCGAATACTCTGCACGGTCACGGAGCATAGCAGGCACTCCTGGAGGGACCCCAGGGTGGGAGCCAACAGGTCTCGGGGGCGTCATGGAGAAACGCCCTGCGGTCCCCAGCCCTGCTCCCGTGGGTGGGGATAGCTATTTCACAACGAAGTCTCGATCGGGCAGCAAGACCGACCTGACCTCCGCTGCCCAGCAACGCGTCCGGCGCAATTCTAGAGGCAGCACAACATCAGAGAAGCGATCATCCCTGAGGCTCTCTGGTGGTTTGTCCCTAGAGTCTGGCGGCTTGAGCCCCGATGTCAACGAACTAGACGTGGCTGAAGACGTCGGCGGAAGAACTTCAGATGATCTGCCCACGTTCACATTTCCAAGACGAGGACCAAGCAAAGAAGCTCCAGTTGAGCGCAAGGAAGAAAAGACAAACGAGTCGAAAGGACTATCCAGGTCATTATCTCACACTATCCATCGGCACACAAAGCTTCACTCATATGGTGGCGACTTTGCAACGACATTTCAGTCTTTACCACCAGGCTCGACGTTCCCTACAAGGGCGCCAACCCGGTCTGAATCCCTACCTGCGAATTCGCCTGAGATGGCCTTCCCTACGGACAAGCTAAAGGACCTCATCCTCGACTCTCTACCTGCCCAGCTCTTCGTGGCTCTTCCCGGCGCCGGTGGGATTGTCTGGGTGAACAGCCGCTACCTTGCTTACCGCGGCCAGTCCTTGGCAGAATTGCATGCAGATGCTCATGCAAGTATTCACCCAGACGATCGGGATACTTACCTGAGAGCTTGGGGCCGTGCTGTCAAAACAGGCACTGACTTCCACATGAATGTGCGCATACGTCGCTTCGATGGAGCTTTCCGCTGCTTCTCTGCGAGGGTGGTTGCGTGCAGGAATAAGCGCAATGAGATTGTTCATCACCTTGGTTCTTATACGGACATCCATGAGCAGACTATGGCGGAGCTCAAACTTGTCCGCCAGCAGGAGATTGAGGCATCCGAAGCGAAGTACCGGTTCCTTGCGAACTTGATCCCTCAAATCATCTTCACTGCCACTGAGGACGAGGGCATCACATTTGCCAACGAACAGTGGCTCGCCTACACCGGGCAGAGTGAAGATGATGCTATGGGATTAGGCTTCATGGACTACGTGCATCCTGACGACCTGGCCAAATGCCGCATACCCTCGGGCCAAAATTCCCGACATTCAGCTCTGGGGAGAGCGATGGCGGCCAAAAAGGGACAAGCAGAACCACCAAAGGCCGACAAGCTCTTCAGACATTCCGCGAACAAGAGCACAGGTCATCCCGAGACAAACATTCGAGGCGTGCACTACCCCCTTTCGCGACAAAACAGTTCGAGCAGTGACTCAGTGTATGAACTTCCGTCCGCAAATTTGACTGAGCTAGCCAAGGAAGGAATCGTCAAGGTCGGAACGGACAGCAACGGGAGGTTATCGTATGCCACTGAGATCCGACTTCGTTCTAAGAGTGGAGAATATCGATGGCACTTGATACGCTGCGTCGAGATTGACAACATCGGGAACAGTGTCAGCTCCTATTTCGGTTCAGCAACGGACATTAATGATCACAAGTTGCTTGAAGCGAAGCTGAAAGAGGCCATGGAGTCAAAGAGCCGTTTCTTGAGCAACATGTCGCACGAAATCAGGACGCCACTGATAGGCATTTCCGGTATGGTCAGCTTTTTGCAGGACACGACACTCAATGAAGAGCAGCGGGACTACACCAACACCATTCAAACCAGCGCTAACAGTCTGCTGATGATTATCAACGACATCCTGGACCTTTCGAAGGTTGATGCTGGCATGATGAAACTGAATCATGAATGGTTCCATACGCGTGCTCTGATTGAGGACGTGAACGAGTTGGTGTCAGCCATGGCTATAGCCAGGAGACTTGAGTTGAACTACATTGTTGAAGAGGATGTGCCAACATGGATCAAGGGAGACAGAGTGAGAATCCGTCAAGTTCTTCTGAACGTCATCGGCAACGCGATTAAGTTCACCGAGACTGGCGAAGTCTTCAGCCGATGCAGAGTCAAGGCCGGGGCCCCAGGGCTCGGCGAGAACCAGGCCATGCTGGAGTTTGCCGTCATTGACACCGGGAGAGGGTTTACCGAGGAAGAGGCGAAACTCATCTTCAAGCCTTTCAGTCAGATTGATGGTAGTAGCACACGAGCCCATGGCGGCAGTGGCCTGGGTCTTGTGATCTCGAGGCAACTCGTTGAGCTCCATGGTGGAAGAATGGAGGGCACCGCTGTGCCAGGAGAGGGCGCCACCTTCACGTTCACTGCCAAGTTCGGTCTTCCGACCGAGGAGGATCATCCCGATGCACCTGTCAGCTCTCTTGCACCGCAAACTCCCGCCGTCCTCGAGGATATCCCCACCCAGCCATTCAGGCAATTCACCATTACCAAGCATCGTGGTTCGCCAGTCGTCAGTCCAGGCAGCGTTGAGCCGGATTCTTCCCCCGCGGTGGCTTCCAGCGGCAGTTCAAACCCGTCGATAACCTCGACAGGGACACGCGTCACGGGAAGGTCGTCCATTTCATCGGTGAACGCTGGTCTGGCACGGTTTAGCGAGGCTGCTAGGGCCAGCGGCCAAGACTTGTCTCAGATGAAACTGGAGATGCCGTCTGGGCGGATCTCGCCAGGGCATGTGCCAACTCCTGACTATCTGGGCAATATGAACAACTCCGGCGACTTCCGCCCGCCGATGTTCTCCATTCTGGTGATCTGTCCTCAGAAGTACAGTCGCGAGGCTACAGTGCAGCACATTGAGATGACACTGCCGAAGGATGTGCCACATCAAATCACAGCCCTTGCGAGTGCCCAGGAAGCCGAGAACTTGATAGGCCGTGACGATCCGGTCATCTTCACGCATGTCTTGATCAACCTCCCATCACCAGAGGAGATTACAAGACTGATGGAGGAGATCAGCCACTCGACATTGCTCAGCAAGGCTACAGTGGTCCTCTTATCCGACTCCATCCAGCGGCAGGCTTTGACGAAACTCGTCGAGGGCACTGATCGCGCAGATCTGATATCTGACAACAAGGTCACATATGTGTACAAACCCGTGAAGCCTTCACGCCTGGCTGTCATCTTCGACCCGGCGAAGGAGCGCGATATGAGCGTCGACCGTAGTCGGTCCTCGGCGCAGCGGATTGTGGAAACACAGAAGAAGAGCTACCAGGAAGTGGAAAAGCGAATGGGGAACAAGGGCTACAAGGTGCTCCTTGTCGAGGACAACCCCGTCAATCAGAAGGTCCTCAAGAAGTACCTGGTGAAGGTGGGCTTGGAGGTCGAATTGGCCATGGATGGCCAGGAATGCACAGATATGGTCTTTGGCCACCCCCATGGCTTCTACTCATTGATACTGGTAAGTGTACAATCATCCGAGAAATACCATTAATGCTACAGAAAGCTAACGGATACCTAGTGTGACCTCCACATGCCCCGAAAGGATGGCTACCAGGCGTGTCGAGAAGTACGAGCATGGGAATCGAAGAATGATTACAAGAAGCTGCCGATCATCGCGCTCTCCGCAAACGTCATGTCCGACGTCCAGGAGAAGTGCGTCGAGGCGGGCTTCAGCGACTACGTTACAAAGCCAGTGGACTTCATCGACCTGTCGACAGCACTGTCGAAGTTCTTCTGAGTCAAGTCGATTTTTTTCAAACGACAGACAAACAAACCACAAAAACAAAAACACAAAAAAGGCAACAGAAACACACACACACACACAAAATTGAACCGCTTGCATAGCATTGGCGTTACCACTTAGGTACTGCATACAGCAACGACGAAATGGTCAACGAACCGCGCAAGACGTTTCCTGATCTTCCAACTGCACAAAAATTGATACCAAACAACGAAGTACCCACACATATTTCGGATTTTTCGATTCATCCCATTAAACACCGCGAACAGTCATCGTTTTATTTTTTGATTATCCTTTACGGACGTTCGCTTCGGTTCACGCATTTGGGGGGTG
>LKEA01000028.1:19300-33330 GCA_003795315.1 Cytospora schulzeri | reverse complement strand
CAATAGAGGAGGAGTAGGAGGAGAAGAGGAGGGAACTGGAGGAGGGTCCTGCTCTCCCAAGCATTTCTCGGGTCGCGCGTGTTTTTATACACTGGGTCAAAACGGGGGCGTCGACTTTTTTATCATGCTTCTTTCTGTTTCTTTCTTATCTTACCCGATCGCCGTTCTAGAAGGTCAGGGGACAAAGTCTTGTTTATGTTTTTCTCTATCGGATGGGACGAAAGCTGTCAGGCCGTAAACTCGATAAAGGCAGGCAGGCAGGCAGGCATCATGGTCGGGTTGTGCTGGACGGTCTGTCATATGCCCAGGGTCGGTTCGGTTCGGTTCGGTTTGGTACGGGCCTATTCATCATCATCATCATCATCATCAACCACAACAGAGGCTTCTCCAGTTTTTTATTATCATTATTCTTATTGTGTTCCTTTTCGGAGTCTGGGGTAATACGGGAAGGGGGTGGGGGAGAGGTTGTGTGTGATAATGGCTCATGATTCTTGAATTTGTTTTCTTGTCTTGCATCTATCTGTTGTTTGTCCAGTAATGTTACCCTAACCTTTTTCGGTCCCCTCCCTCCCTCCCCCCATGAAGTGTTGTTTTTTTTGTTATTGTGCCGTCGTCCGTCACAACGAGTCCAGAAAGAAGAGAAGAGAAGAGAAGAGGAAGTCCAGCTGGTAAGAGAGAGGAAAAAGGCTAGATAGAATTGCAAGAGTGATTGTGATACCAAAAGTCTACCTGCTACTTCTATTATGAAATCAAAAAGAGCACCTACCTATCGGTTCGGTGGGAATCGTGTCACTTCTTCTACTGAGGTATATCATCATATTATACGGTGTTTTCGAGTAGATTGATTTCTTTGCCCGGTCGCATTTGCAACCAGACCAGTCTTGATCATCATGCAAATCATGGTATCTAAGTCTCATACCCTATCCGTCCTTTCCATTCCATTCCATCCATCCATTCCATCCTGTTCGTTCGCTAACGAACCATGTGTTCAACCACGGGGTGTCTTATCTACGCAAGTATGCAATCTGTGGTATCTCCCCCGAAGAAAAAGCAAGTACGCAAAAAACACAACAGAAAGGACAACCGAAAACCCAACGCCTAGTCCTGATTGATGCTCATCCTCATCCCCGAGGAAGACGCAGCAAGCCCACTCATACACAGCAAAGCAAAGAATGGAAGAACAAAAGAGAGAGAGAAAAGATCAATAAACGCTCCCATTGATACTCCGGTCCTCCCTCTCCGCCCGGTCAATGTCAGAAAGCTCATCAGCCTCGTCAATGTCCTCGTTCCCCCTCATCTCGCGCTCGTCGTCCGCCTGTTCGTTCTCGTTCTGGCTGTCGTCGTGGTGATCGTGCCCGCAGTAACCCCCGTGGCCCCCCTCGCTGCTGCTGGGCGAGTCGCCCAGCCGGTTGGCCATGGTGCCCCGTCCCATCCCGGACCGGTCCCGCTTGCTGCCACTTGTTGGTAGTGGTGGAGGGGCAGCAGAGACACCACCGCCGCCGCTGCCGCCGCCGCTGGAGACCCCTCCCCCGTGGTCTTTTACGGCATCGTCAAGGTCCATGCCCGCCACCCTCGACGTGACGACGCTCAGCCCCAGCTCGCTCCTCTTTCGGTGGCGGAGCCGGTCGTCCTCGGACGAGTCCGCGTCGCTGTTGGCGCGGGACGTCCGGCCCGAGTGTGTCCCGCCGCCGTCGCGGCCGCGTGCGCAGAACAGGGGTGGTATGGGCAGCGGGGTCTTGCCGTTCATGTAGGGCGGGCTCTTCACCTCCCGCGCGCGGAGCCGGTCCTCGATGGAGATGAAACTCGGCGTGCCGTCCGGACTGGACACGGCCTCCTGGCGGGCCCTGGCCAGGTCGAGCTGCGGGGTACGTGTGTTGTACTCTGATGCTGACATCTCATCGTCATCTTCGGACTGGAAACGCCGTGCCGCGGGCCGGCGAGAGCCGAAGGTAGATGAGGGCGTGGACGTCCCATGTGTGGAGGATGGTGTAGCAAAGCCGTGGGTATTCAGGGAGGAGCTGACGCTAGCAGCACTTGCCGTAGTAACGGGGGCGGAGGGGTGTGGGTGGACAGAGGTTTCGTCGAGTTTGACGAGGTCGGCAAGGGCAGAGCGGATACGGAAGGATTTGTTATGGTCGCAACCGTTGGGACAGCCTCCCCACCGCCGGGGCTTCGAGTGTGAGTCTGTAGAGATGGCCTTTTCTAACTTGGACTTGTCCTTGACGCTAGCACCATCGATGGACCCCTTCTCTTTCTCTTTTTCTTTTTGCTTCAGGGCTCGTTCCCTTCGCAGTTCTGACCATGTCCGTAATTTGGTGTCTAGGACGTATTTGCCGCTCTCCTGTTTCGTCATGATGAGGAACTCGCAGTGGTTGATGTTCCGGAGATCTTCGAAGTACTCGACGCTGAAATGGTACCATTTCATCAGGAAGACGCGCGACATAAGACCGTGGGTTACTGTTTCAGAATGCAGTCAGCATCTCGCATGTTTGCCAAGGCTTGACATGACAGTTGGACGGACGTACCTAGAACACAAACGCTGGCGAAGTCATCGTCCCCAAACTGCCTCCATAAGCTCTCATTAAAACCACTGATACGGTCGTAGGCATCAGCGGCGCTCTCGCCGTTAGGTATCCTGTAGAAGAAGTGGCCGTAGTCGGCGCGCTCCTGCCACATCCTCTCCATCTCGGCGGAGCATGGCTGGAAGTTGCCAAAGTCCTGCTCCCGCAGGCGGGGCTCTTCATAGACCTTGATATTGTTCCTCTTGAAGGGAGATGGTCCTTGCTCGTCTGAGGTCAGTGTCGCCAGGATGCCCTCGGTGGTTTCTCGTGTACGGCGGTAGGGGGATGTGAAGAACTGGACGGTGTCGTCGGCACGGAGCACGTTGCGCAGGCGTCGGCCGGCATCGTAGGCTTGTTGCCACCCATCTTGGGTCAATTTGACGCGGTGGTCGGGAATGGTCTGGTGGATTTCGCGGTTCTCTGGTGGGGAGCAGGTAGGTCAGCGACGTGTCTCGTGTACCATACCATATGACACACAAGTTCTGGGGACTGCCTGGGTAGACTTACTGTTGCCCTCCGACTGGGCGTGGCGGATGAGGATGATCAACCGAGGCTTTGCCATGGTCAGCTTGCAACCGCCTGGACAGGTTTGGAACCAGAAGGGCAAGGCAAGGATTGGTTCGTTAGAGCGAAGAGAAGAAGTGCTCAGATGTCAGGGCCACTTGTAGTGTGTTGGATGAAAGTCGGGTAGAGTAGTGTAAGGGTGTGGGTTGTACGTGGAATAGTAGGACACAGGCAGATGTATAGTGAAGGCGTAGTATATAAAATAGGTCAGATAGGTTGTAGGTTGGAAATGTGTACCCCTTTACGTTGGCGGACAAGAGCCATGCGACCAAGTAAGTCTATATAGTTACAGAATGATCCGTATAGACAGAGAAGAAAGTTGGGACGGAAACGGAGGAGAGATGGCAAGTCAAGGCACGAGGCAGTGTCGCGTTTAGTATGGGAGGACAAGACTAGACTGGGGCTAGGTTTGGTTAGGCTTGGGGATTTTTGTTGTTGGACGGTTGGATGGCTGTAGTATGGTAGGATGGTAGGATGGGTCTTGGATCGTCTGGTTATTGCCGGATAGTCTGAGAAGTATGTAACTCCCCAGCGATGTTGAATTTCGTTGGTAGACGTTGAGTTGGAGGTGACGGCGAGGGAGAGTTGACAAATAGGTGAAATATGTGGCAGCTGAAGGTTGGCTTTCTTTTTCTGATGCGACTTTGACGTGTTGTCGTACGGGAAAGGAATATTACGCCCTGTAAGATGGAGGGGGACTATGACCATCATTGGGGGCGGGGGGGACGAGGGGGTGGGGTTTGCCGCCCTCTAAGCGTGTATATAGTACCTGTAGCTAGTAGGCTGAGCAGGCTGGGCAGGCAGGCAGGGTAGCACCAGCAGTACCGGCATGGCGGAACACCCCGATACACCGGTTTGCGATACGTTCAACGCTATTGGTGTGGATGACCTGCACTGCACTCGCACCCGTATATTTCCAAATACTTTTGTTGTATGAATGAAGACCTACCCCCTCATCCAGGCAACCAAGTTGCTTTCTCTCTGTTGTATATAGGTGAACAGGGCGATATGATGTTTCACGGATTTTGCTATGTAATGGCATGCCGGCAATTGGTACATAATAAATCGGAGATCGGACAAGGATTGAAGGATTGAGACTCGAGAGTCAAGCAAGACCCGACGTGAACGGTAACGGTAACCGTGACGGTGAGTAACGGTATGGTGTATTGGTAAGGCTGAAGGAACTGTCTTTCATATCTACCTAGGTACCGAGGTAAGTATCCCTTGTACCTGGATATGTAAGCAGGGACCGGCAGTTGCCCCCATTCAACCAAAATCATCACCTGTCAGCTGTTGTTAATCGAGTGCAACTCTGTTGGTGTCCGTCTGGCTCTCTGATTCGATATCACAGCCGCTATCACCAAGGCCTAAGCGCCCATCCTACCTAACTGCCTCGCAGTTACAGATGCATGAACACTGATTGCATGTGAATGTCGAATGTCGAATGTCATGCCATACATGGCTGCTCGGATGATTTCAATGTAGTGCGACATTGTAGTAAAGTGATAAGCAGTATTCTAGATTTGTAAATACTCTAGCATGACATAGATACATATTTCTAAGCAATATCGATTGCAATCCCATCGTAAGTTTGAAACAAACAGTCGCGCGTATTTTTGGCCCTCGGTTCCCCCCAGGCTCGGCCCGACGCGCCTGTGTGTAACTTTCGGGGGAAGTTCAGCTGTTTCTTACGCCGACAACAAATCAGTACCTGATCTACCACCACCACCAACAAACAGCCTTTGGAAAACAACCAGCCAATCTTGCGACAACTCGCATCCAAACTGCACAGCAACACCAGCACGCACACACACACACACATTACCTACTTGCCGCCCCGCGCGCGCACAACCACATTTCCAACCCCAACCCAAAACAAAACAAAGCAAAACCAAACACAAAAAACACGATCGAAACAACAAAAAGAAGAAACCATGTCCGGCACAGGCCCCGAATCCCTCCCGACCTCGGCCGACCCGCGCTCCAAGCGCCCCGTCAAGAAGCGCGCCCTCTCGCCCACGTCCGCCCAGGCCAGCCAGGTGAGCGCCCTCTTCTCGCGGCCGGACCAGGAGATCCGCCTCCCCGCGGGCGGCGGCGGCGACGGGGGGCCCGACGCCAGGGGGCGGCGGGGACACCTCCTGGCCCCTCCCCCGGAGATCGTCACCAACGTGCAGGGCTCGTCGGCGGGCGCCGGGTCCGGCGAGTTCCACGTGTACAAGGCGGCGCGGAGGAGGGAGTACGAGAGGCTGCGGGTCATGGACGAGGAGGTGAGGCAGGAGAGGGAGGCGGAGGAGTTTGCGCGCAGGAGGGGGGAGCTGGAGAGGCGGGATGACGACAAGACTAGGAAGAATCGGGAGAAGAGGGAGAAGATGAAGGCGCGGAAGGACAAGGCGAGGCAGGGGCAGCAGAAGCAGAAGGGTGGCGCTGGTGGTGCTGGTGGTGATGGTGGTGATGGGAAGGAGAAACAGGGCGGTGTCAAGCCTAGGGTGGACCAGCAGGCAGACACTGATGCTACCAAGGACGCCCGGGACGGCGAGGCTGCGAAGAACGGCAGCACGGATACGGGTTCCAAGGGCGACGTGCCCGCCGCTGCTGCCTCGGCCAGCACGCCGGGTTTGGTTATACATGATGACGACTGAAGGCAGCAAGCAATATTCATTTGAACAGCACAGGGAACAAAGAACAAACAGCAAGGCATATTTCAAGAGAGAAAAACCAGACATCAGCGAGTCTTCCACCTTCGAAGATGCATTTTCTCTACCTGGACCAAGATTCTATGGGGTAATACACAGGGTATGCTTTTGCCGACACATCCTCATTACTACTCTAAAAAGCACCAGGTCTAATCACACATCATCTCTTCAGTCATCACCACCACCACCCGTGCCGACACCTAATGGTGCCTTCTTTGCCGAGCAGATGTCATCGACACGCAGCAGAAGGCAAGCGGCCTGGAGGAAACGTCAAATGTTAGCGGGATACCCTTCACAGGATTGTAGATAGCTTTGTGCAGTTGCACTTACCTCGATAGCCGTCTTAATGCTCTGCAGCTTGATAGCCTGCGGCTCCCAGACACCGTACTCCTTCATGTCCGCCAGTCCACCAGTGTCACCGTTGATACCCCACGTGTCCTTGCCCTCGGCGTGCTTGGCACGGAGGTCCGTCAGCACACGCACAGGGCTCGCACCCGCGTTCTGGACCAGTGTCCGGGGAATAACCTCGAGCGCCTCGGCCACAGCCTTGTACGGCCACTGCTGCACACCCTCGATGCTCTTGGCCATCTGGCTCAGTCGGACAGAGACTGCCATCTCGGTCGCACCACCACCCGGGGACAGGCGCGGGGAGAACATGACGTTGCGCGCCACGCCCATGGCATCCTGCAGGTTTCGCTCGATCTCGTTGAGGACATCCTTGGAGGGACCACGGAGGAGAATGGTGCAGGCCTTGGGCTCGCTGCACTTGGTGAGGAAAGTGAAGTACTCGTCGCCGATCTTCTCGATCTCGAAGAGGCCACACTTGGTACCAACGTCCGCATCCTGGAGGTCTTCAACCCGGTTGACGATGGTCGCACCCGTTGCTCGTGCAATTCTGTTGTTGTCCGTCTTTCGCACGCGACGCAGTGCGGTGACGTTGTCCTTCATCAGGTAATGTTGTGCGAGATCTGTCAGAAGTTAGTGGGTTTATCCCAGACATGAAACCCAGAATGTAGAAGATAGACTGACCAGACACTCCCTTCTCTGTGATGACGAGATCGGGCTTGACTGCCAATATCGCGTCGCACATGATCTTGACCTGCTCCTCCTCAATCTGCAATATCCTCTGCCAGTCCTCCTCCTTCGATATCTCGATGTTGGTTTGCGACTCGCCCTTCTTGTACTCCAGCGAGCAATCCAGCAGGACGATCCTGGGGTTCTCGATTTTCCTCCGCATCTTGGGGTGTGTGATGTCCTTGTTGAGCATAACACCGTCCAGGACTTTGCTGTCCTCGATCTCTCCTCCGGGGACCTTCTCCACACGGGCATATCGCTTGATGTCGACTTCGGTCTTGCCGTTGCCCGCCTCCCATGACACTGTCCGTACGGCCTTCAGGGCGAGGCTGCACATGAGGTCTGACCATCTCGAGACGAACTTGGTGCCGATGGACGAGGATATCAGGCTGTACATGGCCTGGTCATCGTTGATATCGATCGGCAGGGAGACTTCTTCGACAATCTTGAGGGCGTCGGCGAGGGCGCGCTTGAAGGCGGAGATGATGACAACGGGGTGGATGTTTCGCTCGAGTTGGGGCATCGACTGGGCGAGGATCTCACCAGCTGTCCACATGGTTAGCTCACCAGACATCCAGACCAGGGGTGAAGCCATGCAAGCTTACCAAGGATGATGACTGTTGTGGTTCCGTCTCCAACCTCTTCATCCTGGGTTCGGCTGAGCTCGATCATGCTCTTCGCCGCGGGGTGCGACACCTCGATCTCACGGAGGATAGCGTGGCCGTCGTTGGTGAGGACGATACCTCCCATGGGGTCGAGGAGCATCTTCAACATGGCCTTGGGGCCGAGACATGATCGAATGATATCGGCAACAATCTTGGCGGCGGTGATGTTGGACAGCTGGGCTTTCCTTCCAGTCTGCCTCTCACCGCTAGCGGTGTCTGCGACACGGTATGGTGTCAGTCTTGTCCCCTATTCAATCTGTCCACGAAGCTCCCATTTGAGCTGTTGGCGGGGTCCACGTACTCATAACCACGACGGGGGCCTGCATCTTGACTCGTTGCTGGGCAAGCGAAGTAAAAGAGAGTTAGGACCAAAAAGTTCAACCTCAAGTTCGAGGTGATAGTGAGTATGCAACGGGGGGGTTTGTTGCAAGGTTGATAGGGACGAAGAGACTGTGTCCGTTCTCTAGCAGAGCTGTTTACATTGGGCCCCTCGTTCTTGCTGCAAGAAAAAGCTGCTGCCAGCCGGCGACGGGCTAGGGGATCATCACGTAAGCAACAGGGGTCCTGCTGCCCCCCCAAGCGCCCAGGTGGACACGCGTGGAGCACGCGTCACTGCATGTGGTCTCCTTCCAAAACGTATTCACATATGTAACTGCCAGAAAACATAATTGAGACTAATACACGTAGGTGGACTACCTCATCCATTCATCTCTGCCATCGTGTACCAGCCTCGCCCCGAAAACTTATAATGAGCAGCCAGCGACATCTGCTTTCAAGACGGTGACCATCGTCCCTTACACGGACCCCGCCATGAGCTTGCTGTGCTTGCTGTGCAGAGATATCAAGACTGCCTGCCACCTTTATCATGGGCTATCATTCTGTTTCCAATTGCGGTCTTGGATACTGCCTGACACGGTGTGCTTGACGGATTGATCGAATCGAATATTGAAACAGCAGTTACCCACCCACCGTCAATCCATAAAAGCTGTCTATGGACCTTTTACTGTTTAATTAATGGCAGTCGCGGCCACTTCCTAGGCTTCAGAGATGCAGATTTGGCTCTTTTTGTAAAGGATTTAGCACTGGTTAGTCGAATGACAAAGTGCCGATCCTACAGCATTTTTGGCAGGTCCCAAAAGAGGCACGGTGAGCTGGACACAAGCGAGCATCCAGCATTGTTGGTTCATGCGTCTTGGCCATAGCGAGCATGCGCCGAGAGGTGGGTTGTACTTGGGACATGCAGGCATCGAGATTGACCACATACAATAAGGCAAGTTCAACTTCAGATAGTTGATGGGACTCAGGAAAGAAGTATGTTGGTTCGAGTCTTCCTCAAACGTCCCTAGGGAAGTCATTCCATCTATGACTTCGTCACTTCCCCCTTCCCATCAATGCCTTGTTCATGATGTACTCACCGACCTCTCGTGTCTTTGGTCTTGGGTAAGTATCAAAGGAACAAAGAGAGGAGCTCAACTACTCAGGAGCCTCGCCACCTCACCCTGTGGTTTCATTCCGAACAAGCCGGGCCGGTCCTAAATCCGGCCCGGCAACTCATGTGCTGGCGCGGCCAGAGGCGGGTATGCCTATCAATGGTGTTCAGTGGGCCCGTCCTTTGCCGTCTTATATACTTATAGCAGACTGCTCCCCGCATCACATGGATTGTCTTCTTAACATATAACATCAAAGTTGCCGAAGATCTTTTACCCTAAAGGAGCCAACTCTCAAGAACAGCATCTATACAGCTCTGCGAGTTCCTAAGACAACACATCCAACACCGGTGTCTCAAAAGCGCAGAGAAGATGTCACCGGCCATGATATCAGAGGCCATTCCGGCGGACGTAACCATTGCGGTTACCAAGTCACAGCCGGTTGAGAAAGTTGAGGAGGTTGAAAAGGAACTCACTCCTCTAGAGGCCATATCACACGGAGATCTATTGCCTGGTAAGTCAGAAGACAGAAGATAACAACAGCATAGTCGTTGTATGATAGATAATACCTAACAGGGCGACAGATATACCCACCTTCCCGAGCTACACGGAGGAGCGGAAGCACATCCTCGTCCACATGGCAGCAGTCTTCCGGAACTGGTCACGCATGGGCTACGCAGAGGGCCAGTCCGGGCACATCTCGGTGCGCGACCCGGAGTACCCGGCGATCATGTGGATGAACCCCCTCTCCCGGCACTACGGCACCCTGACGGCGGGCGACATGATCCCGATGGAGATCGCGACGGGCCGCATCGTCGGGGGCGTCCCGAACCCGACGACCGGCAGGATCACCGGCAACAAGGCCGGCTACTTCATCCACAGCGCCGTCCACAAGCGCCGGCCCGACATCCACGCCATCTGCCACGCCCACACCGCCGCGGGGCGGGCCTGGTCCGTCTTCGCCAGGCCCCTCGAGATGATCACCCAGGACGTCTGCAGCCTGTACGGCTGCCACGCCGTCTACAAGGCCTACGGCGGCATCGTCTTTGCCTCCGACGAGGGGGAGCGCATCGCGGATGCCCTGGGGCAGCACAACAAGGGCGCCATCCTCATGAACCACGGCCTCCTGAGTGTCGGGTACACCGTCGACGAGGCGGGCTTCATCTTCGGGCTGATGGAGCGCAGCTGTGCCATCCAGCTGCAGGTCGAGGCGGCGTGTGCGAATGGCTTGGAGAAGAACATCATCAGTGACGAGGAGGCTGCTTACAACTGCAAGATGGCGAGTGAGAACAATGCCCTTTACCGGGAGATGCAGCCCGACGTCGAGCTCGAGATTGAGGCTGCCGGTGGGGAGGACGTACTGGCGAGAGGATTTGAGACACTGAACGCCAGCATCAAATTATGATTGGTATGAATACGAGATTATGGTAACTACCTTTATTGCCCGCTTCCTTCGTTTCGTCTTCCCTGGGTGCTGCTATCCCCGGGGGTGGTTACAAATATCGCCATACATCCTCACCGGTGCGGCTTCTCGTTCCTCGCATGCTATTACACCAGCGACATTGAGCCTCTCGCCGGTATCCCAGTGGTTTTCTTTTTCGCCATATCGGATACTTTACATTGCTGCAGGCGACTCAGCAAATGCGAAGGCTACTTACTATAGCATGGTGGCAGATCGGAGTGCGAGAAGACCATGATCATCCTGCCGTGGGCGAAGGGATCCGAAGTCTGATTGATATGGATGAAACGGGAAATCCGATATTGCGGCTCGGTTTCTGTACTCGAGATCAGTGGTGGCAATACCCAATGGATCAGTGTTTCATGCCATGTACCCTTGACGCATATTCGGGTACAAAGACAGGAGTCGACCATGTATGTCGCTCTAACAGAAACTCTCTCACACGGTGCTTCTGCATAAGGGATGGCGGCGAGGCGCACAACAATGTGGTCCAAATCTGGTCAAGAACATGGTAACAGCAGTGCCAGGCTAAGGTGGCTACGGGAAGGGAAAACTGTATAGCGAACACTTGGGGATACATTCATCACGCAATATCAACATCACTTTAGAGCAATCTCACTTTTCGTACACTTTAACCTCCTCTAATGTGCCAGTCTAGTTGGCCACTTTCAACGAGTCTAACTGTTCTACCTACTCTCCGTGACCATCAGCAAGGCATATCATGGCCGAGGCTCTGTGAGGAACAAGAGCAGAAGTTTGATCTCATCAGGTGAGTAAGTGGCTGGACTTTCATAGCAAGAAACCACACGTATTGTGATCGCTCGCAGCAGCAGCAGCAGCTCGACTTTCAACACCGAGAGCATTGCACTTCTTGTTGTATTGCTCAAGAGAGCGATCCTCCTGGTCGAGCAATCATCGAGATCTCTTACACAGTTTCAAAAACAGCGCCTGATACAAGCATATTAAAGTGCATATATGCCAGTACAGAGACCATCCATACCACTGTTTGGAATGTAAATCGTGTGAGGAACCGTTTGTCCTTGGATAGACCCGGAGTCCCGCTTGTTCAGTCCTCCGGTTGGATCGCCATTGTCATTGTCCTCGTTACTGAGCTCCCGTGGACCGGTTTGACACCACATCGATCTGATCTCACTGAACCCTCATGCTCACAAGGCGTCCCCAATTTTTGGCAACTATATAGGTAGCCATGACCAGCTCTCCTGAATTCTCATCGAGCTGCTGTAGAGCTTGAGCCAATATTCGATGATGTGGTGCTATAGACATCAGACTCGAATGTCCTGATTCAACCCCTCAACTACCTTAAGATACCAGATCCTCATTCATCTATCGTCCAGACTGTAGACCTTGAGCTCTTCATCCACTGAATACGCCTAAACATTGGGAGGGGGGGGGGTTACGCCAGACGGCAACGACTGGTTCTATCGTTCCCAAGAGCAGTCAGTGTAGTTGTCATCGAACACCCCCCTCTCCTACCCCAACACGTAGTGACATTAATTCCACGATCATGCCAAAGAGGTATGTACATTCTCATAGCTGTCGCTCTTAATTCAAGCTCACGCCTTGTAACAAGGTCGAGCCAGTATGTTCATAAAGCTGTCCGGAACGACAGAGCCCGGGCATAATGACCCAGTATAGCATTGTGGCTTGCTCATATCTCAGGGTCTACGTACATGTTATATTCAAACTCACAGAGCCTGCGAGTCCTCGGACTTCGTAAGCGATAATAATCGGGCCTGGAAACCTCGTAAGTACGGCGGGTGAGTACATGTACCTGATTATCCAGCTGGCTATGGATGTGCCCAATGTTCACGGTCCACTTTTCCTCGTAAACAATCAATAGCAGTTCATCTGCATGATCGTATACAATTTCTCGATACGCCTCGCTATATCAGTTATGCCCCCAGAGATGTGAGGTCCGGATGGTTCATCCCCATGCCCACAGACGGAATGTCTCGGAGCCATTCCTCAAGCAGGACATGTTAGCTGGATTGACTCCGAGATTTCATTTGGCAGATAAAGTAGAGTCTAAACGGTTAATCTTCAGATATAGCGTTAGACTGTTTGTGTCCTGCCCAGGTGATGAGGTGGACCATTGTGATACTGCATATATTCAGTGCTAAACACTAAGGATTGCTGCTCAACTAATCGTATTGTTTTCGAAACCGTGCTAATGATGAGATGGGCCGCCTACCTACTACCTCGGTATTACGGACGGCTCCGTACAATTCCACTGTTGTAACCTTGGACCTCGGGAAGCTTCAATGTAAGTTGTGTGTCTGTGGCGTGTTAGTCCAAGACGATGTATGCTATGTACTGCTTGGCTTCCCCTGACCCTTGTTTACTACTACATGTGACATTCAAGCCCTGAGGACACCCCACTCCCCACTCACTCCCCACCCCCCAGATGTCTGTCTCCCCATCTCCCCAACTTGCCAAGAAGTCGGGATCTCAAGCTTGAAAGTGCACACTATAAGCGCCTCACACTAGTCAACAGCAGCACAGCTCCGTCGCAATTCGTGGAGAAGCCGGGGTGCATATCGAAGGATGTGAGTTCCCACAAGGTTCTTCCTCTTCCTCCAGATGACCAGAATAACCTGTTCTAGATGATTTCTATGACACACCATCCCGCGTGGCCGGTCCCCCTGGTTGAACTTTTGGGCAAAAGCCATCCAAACTGACCTCACAATATACTCGCCCTTGATTGCCACACCGCCTCCACATCGAACGACGATGGGTAATCCTCCGTACCCTAAGGCGGCACGGGGGGGGGAGGGGGGAACAGGAACAGCCCATCCAGCCATCCTCCTCCGGTGAGACCCCATCCCCGGAGGCCCGGCCTTTTCGTTCCGTCCCAAGCCACCGACCCATCAAGATGTCGGGGCCGAAAAGAAAAAGACTAGGAAAATATATGCCCAAGAGGGGCCGCAGGGGAGATCCTTCCAGGGAACGGCCAAAGGGAGGATGCCAGCAAAGACAGAGAGGCGCGCAGCGCACATCACGAAGGAGTTCCTGCCTGCATTTGTGCCTGGCGAGGCACGCCCCCACCCCCACCGGACTGCATATTCTTTTATTTCCTTGCCTACTGGCGAAGACTCGCCAATCTTGACGGTGTTCGAGGGCTAGCGGCCCAAAAGACGGGGGCCGCATCACAAGTGCTGCTGCTGCTGCTGCTGCTGCTGCTCTCTCTGTTTGTTGTCTGGGGTTCAGCCTGTGGCCTGTGGTGAGCCTCTGGCGTTCCGTGGTGTGGGTTTGCCCTTGGCCCCGTGCATTACATTGCTTCCCAGACAGACACGGTGCCACCCACACTCTCCCCCCCCCTCCTCCTTCCCTAACTCCTCCCCCCCAGTCACACAGATCGAGATGGGGCTTGCGCCTTAACTGGCAAAGTTCTAGATCACGTCGTACCCTGCCCACGGATCGACGGGGCACCGACGCCCAACCAGGTCGTGTGGCTGCTCGCGCGGCCCGCCCTAAGAAGCATGTACTCTGTGAGTGAGTGAGTGAGTGAGTGTGTGTATGTAGGGAGGATCGGGGTGTTTTTTTTTTGTTTCTTGTTTTTGTTTCTT
>LKEA01000027.1:404404-414539 GCA_003795315.1 Cytospora schulzeri | reverse complement strand
TATAATTCTTATATTATAAAAGAGAGATAAACTAAAAAGAGAATAAAACGGAGAGAGAAGGTAAAAATTATAAGAAAAATAAAACGGAAAAAGAGAATAAGAATTATAAAGAAAATAAGTAATAAAAGAAATACTTAAAGTATCTCTTAAAAAAAAATATCTAAAAACGTTTTAAAAGTTAAAAGTACTTTAGAAGCTTAAAAGTATTTTAAAGGGTTAAAAGTACTTTAAAGAGAAGTTTTTAAAGCTATTTTAGATAAAAGTATTTAAAGGCTTAAAGAAAGGGGAATACTTAAAGCTTTAAAGGAAAATCGTTTAAAGAATACTTTAGATTTCGAAAGAAGGTCGTTTTAAAACTATTTTCGAGAAAGAGCGATTAAGGCCTTTTTAAAGAAGGTTTATAATAAGAAAAGTTCGTAATAGGAAGGTTCGTAGCCGGAAAGGTCGATTTAAAGCCTTCTCGATAAAGGTTTATAATAAAGAAGGTTCGTAGTAGGGAAGGTTCGTAATAAAGAAGGCGATTTTAAGTAGCTTTCTCGAAAAAAGAGTAGCCCTTTTAAAGTTATCTCGAGGAATTAAATAATAATAACTTATACGATAGAGCGCGCCGGTAGGTTATAATAACCTCGTTTATAGATAGCTTTTACTAATTAGTTTTAAAAGATATTATAAGGATTTACTAGTTAATCTTAGCTGTTTTTTAGAAGTCCTTATTTAAAAGCTAATATTTATAAATAGCTTTAATTATAATATAGATCTCGAGACTTCGTTCGTATAATAAATAGCTTATAAAGGAGACTTAGACGTTACTTAACGATCTCGAGAAAGGTCTATCTCTTCTTACCTAGCTATTAGAGATTACTTAGGTAATTATTAATTAGTATTAGTTAGGCTTTATACGATCGTATAGTTAGAAATAGTAAAGTATAATAGGTTCTTTATTATTATATCTATAGAAGAAGTAAGGCTATCGAGAGGGTTACTGTAAAGGTCCTTATAAGGGCCTAGATTCTGCCGCCTTCCCTTTCGGGCCAGGCAGCTCACCGCCTGCCTAATCAGGCTGTGGCTATTCCACAAATACTTTAACTGAAGCAATTCCTACCTACAATATGGTCTCCACGAACTGAAATCTAGACCGAAGGAAGACAGGGAGTTTGCTGCGCGTGTGCGATGCAAGTACACAAGGCTATAAGCTATCTTCATGATGGCGACCTTCATTGACATGTAAGCGACTGTGCGACTTACAGAACCTAGAGTCAAACATGATTGACGGTAGTTTTGTACACTGACGAAGAGCCGGGGCCCCGCGAAACCCAGGAACTGGGGGTCTAATGAATAATATGGCCCCCGGATTTTCATTCCATGTCGTAGTAAGCCAAGAAGGATGCAAGTATGAAAGGCGGTGGGAATTGGGATTCTCCCGTGTGTGTGTGTGGCACACTTATGCATGAGACGGGCTGGAAATGCTGACAGGTCTATTTTGGACCCTGCCACGAGGGGGCGAGAAAAGAATTGAACGTCAGGCTGCGCGAACAAAGGGATCTAGCAGCCCGGTAAGGCGAACCCGAGAAGAATCTGTCGAAGTCATGTGTTAGCCGTTGTGCTGGTGAGAGTCATGTAGTGGCCTCGGGTGAAGAAGACGTTCAATTAAGGGTTCCGTCGATTGTCGAATGGGTGATGAAGCGTGATGAAATCGATCGGTCCCCGGCATCCCGGATATCTGTCAGGTTTGTTCTGGACTGGTTCTAGGCCAAAAGGCACAGAGGGATCGTCGACACCCGGGCTGTGGTGCTTGTATACTACTGCTACACTACCCGGACTTTGTAGATCGCTGGGATGTCGCTTGGTACTAATACCGGAGAGCCCGTCGCAGACAAACACGATCCGAACGGCTCGAGACTGGCGCTCGATAGTTTCTGCTGGGAATAGAGGCTGGTGCACTGGCTGACTGGACTGGCATCGACCTTGGATTTTATCATAGGTTGTTAAAGATAGCAGCAACTCGAAGAGATGCATACTAAGTACCTAGGCTGGTATGTAGTTGGGAAGCACCAACGTCTCTGCATAGACCGAACCACTATTGGAGTCACCAACGAGGTACCAGGTACTGATAATCAGTCTCTAAGTAGGTACCTGGATAATCAAGGGATCAGAGGAAGGATGTCTGTTGAGGTGTCAGGGTGTACTTCATATCTACCTATTCTTCATATCTACCTATTCCGTACCGAAGGTTGGAGGGCCTGGAGGGCTTATCGCGGCGGATAGAGAGTGGCGGGGTTCATCGGGATCCCAGACTGTGGACTGCATACTTAGTATCCATGGATGTGCAAGGGTCTTGGTCGATGGATTGTGATGAATGATATGAAACGAACAACTGGACAAGTGCCCCTCTTCCCGCAGTTGGCTCCAGCAACCCGTACCTAGACTATTGCTTCACAGTTAATGAACTCTTGGATCGTACTGTGTCGAGATGGCGAACTAATTCCGATTTTGCATTTCTCATTGCTTGCGGGAATGAAAGCGAACAAACCCAAATGGAGGAAGGCGAGCCTCTTCCTTCGTTTTTTTCTTTTCTTCTCAACGTTCCACTTGAATTGCCGCCGTCTCTAATCCGTATCTAGCCTTCACCGCCTTGATCTAATGCTTGTTTAGGTATAGTCTACTCAACGATAAGAGATAAGCAGCCAATCAATGGCGGGGTAATCCAAGTAATCCTTGGCCCAAGCGGCATTCTGGGCAACGGTGTTTTCCCAATCTAGGCACTCCTTGCCAGGCTTGACTGCAGGCGTGGCCACCTGAAGCCACCCACCAACCTTTTCTGTCCAGTCGCAGACAGCGCAAAAGTCGAGACACCACAAAAAAAAAGTTTTTACTGCCACCCTTAGTCAGGCGTTGCTGGCGCCTTTTCTTAAATACCCACACCCGGCTCTGCCTCAACACCTTCGCATCTCTTTTTTTGAATCTCTCCCCCCTCCATCTCCATTCTCTAATACCCATCTTCTTCGCCCGCTCTTCTGTCAAAACGACAGCAGCAGCATACTCCACCCTCTGTCTTTTATATCTAGACTTGGGTTTACGGTTCCTTTGTTGGAACTCGGTTAGACAACTAGAAACCATCTAGAGCAGCAAAACAAATCGAGTCCTCCCTCGATTTCAGCTGTGGGTTTCTCATTACCTACCTCTATACCTCCGATCGATCGCGCTCGAATTTCGACCCGATCTTTCTTCCTTCGACAAGTTTCACGACCTGTCGACCTTTTACAACAGGATTTTCACCGATAATCCATCCGTCTCCCTACAAACAACCGCCAATATGTCGGCCAAGGAGAACGCCCAGAGCATCAAGGTGCTCGACGAGCTGATGCAGAAGCTGACCGTCTCCAAGGAGGCTTCTGACATCAAGGAGTCATCCCTCGAGCTGGCCTCTTTCATCAACGGTCCCATCCAGGACTTCGATGTTCCCGCCAAGTGAGTACCATCTTATGATCGCTTTTCACAGAGAAAGAAAAAAAACCCGTGTGTCTCTGCGATTACTTCACTCTATCCCTCGTTTGTCAGGCGCTTGGTTTCTGGCCCGCCACTCCAGCGTTGCGCGTTGTATGGCAATCTGCGAGCCCAATGCAAAATTTTTGCACCGGCGTTTCGGGTGGCAATCGTGTCAAATTTGACCGCTGTCGATCCGGCGCCAGGCCTCCATTAGCGCCTGAAAGCCCGCCTGGCGCGCTGTCTTGGGCTCCCTTCAGGCGCTATCACCCCCCACCCAAAATGGATTTCAGCGGGTCTTAGGTCTAATGCAGTGGCTAACATGTGAATCTTCTCTTGCAGGACCATCGAGAGCCTGAAGAAGCAGCTGGCCAACAAGAAGGATGCCGCTGTCCGCGAGAAGGCCCTGAGCGCCATCGAGGCTGTTGCCCGTCACTCCGAGGTTTCCGCCCACGTCGAGCCCTTCCTCGTCGTTCTGCTGCCCTCTGTCCTGGCCGCTGCCGGTGACAAGATCACCTCCGTCAAGACCGCCGCTTTCGGTGCTGGTATGGCCATCGCTGAGGCCATCAACCCCAACGCCATCAAGAACATTGTTGGTCCCCTCAACGAGTCTCTGCGAAATGCCCAGAAGTGGCAGGAGAAGATGCTCGTCCTCGACATCCTCGACAAGCTTGTCGAGACCTGCCCTATCCAGACCACCTTCCGTGTCGTCGACCTGCTGCCCGTCATTTCCGAGGCCATGTGGGACACCAAGAAGGAGGTCAAGGAGCGCGCATACAAGGCCATGGAGCAGCTTTGCACCCTCATTTCCAACAAGGATATTGAGAGGTTCATTCCCGAGCTGATCAAGTGTATCGCTAAGCCCGAGAACGTCCCCGAGACTGTTCACTTGCTCGGTGCTACCACTTTCGTCACCCAGGTCGAGCAGCCTACCCTGGCCCTCATGGTTCCTCTTCTCGACCGTGGTCTTGCCGAGCGTGAGACTGCCATCAAGCGAAAGTCTGCTGTCATTGTTGACAACATGTGCAAGCTTGTCGACGACCCCAACGTTGTTGCTCCTTTCTTGCCCAAGATGTTGCCCGGTCTGCAGAAGAACTACGAGAACTTGGCTGATCCCGAGGCTCGTGGCAAGACTGAGCAGGCTCTCAAGACCATCAACCGTGTTGGTAACGTCCAGAACGGCAAGATCCCCGAGCCCACCCACCACAGTGAGATCAAGATCGTCCTGGCCCACCTCAAGGACGTTCTGTCTGGCCAGCACAAGGCTGTCACCGAGGACAAGTTCACCCCTGTCCTTGAGCACATCTCCGCCATTGCTGGTGAGCTGATCGACGAGAAGGAGTCCGACTCCAGGTCGTGGGCTGCCAAGCTCAAGACCTACGTCGCTGTCCTTGTTGGCGATGACAACGCTGAGGGCGTCATTGAGGCTCTGCGCAAGAAGGCCTCCCCTGGCGTTACCGAGGCTGAGGCCCCCGAGGAAGACGAGGATGACGAGAACGAGAACCTCTGCGAGTGTGAGTTCTCTCTCGCCTACGGTGCCAAGATTCTGCTCAACAGCACCCGTCTCCGTCTCAAGCGTGGCCGTCGTTACGGTCTCTGCGGTCCCAACGGTGCCGGAAAGTCCACCCTCATGCGTGCTATCAACAACGAGCAGGTCGAGGGTTTCCCCAAGCAGAGCGAGGTCAAGACCGTGTTCGTTGAGCACGACCTGGACGCTGCCGACACTGAGATGTCCACTATTGAGTGGACCATGAAGAAGCTGGAGGAGGCCGAGGTTGTTGTCCCCGAGGCTGAGGTCCGTAGCCGTCTCAACGAGTTCGGCTTCACCGATGCCATGACCAACGGCGAGATTACCTCTCTGTCTGGTGGTTGGAAGATGAAGCTCGCTCTGTGCCGTGCCGTCTTCGAGAACCCCGATATCCTGCTGCTTGACGAGCCTACCAACCACTTGGACGTCAAGAACGTGAAGTGGCTCGAGGACTACCTTGAGAACTCTCACTGCACTTCCATCATCGTGTCTCACGACTCTGGTTTCCTCGACCGCATCTGCGAGTACGTCATCAACTACGAGGGTAACTTCAAGCTGAAGACCTACAAGGGCAACCTGACCGAGTTCGTCAAGAAGAACCCCAAGGCCAAGGCCTACTTCGAGCTCGGTGCCTCCGAGGTCGAGTTCTCCTTCCCCGAGCCCGGTTTCCTGGAGGGTGTCAAGACCAAGGCCAAGGCTATTCTGCGTGCCAGCAGGATGACCTTCCAGTACCCTGGTACCCCCAAGCCCCAGATCGAGGACATCACTTTCCAGTGCTCTCTCAGCTCCCGTATTGCCGTCATTGGCCCCAACGGTGCTGGCAAGTCCACCCTCATCAACGTCCTGACCGGTGAGCTCATCCCCACCAAGGGTGAGATTTGGTCCCACGAGAACATCCGTATCGCCTACATTAAGCAGCACGCTTTCGCCCACATCGACAACCACCTGGAGTTGACCCCATCCGAGTACATCCAGTGGCGTTTCCAGACTGGTGAGGATCGTGAGACTATGGACCGTGCCAACAAGGTCATCACCGAGGATGATGAGCTTGCCGCCAAGAAGATCTTCAAGATCCAGGGTACTGAGCGTCGTATTATCGGCATTCACTCCCGTAGAAAGCTCAAGAACTCTTACGAGTACGAGTGCTCTTTCGCTCTGGTTGAGAACTCTGGCCAGAAGAACGAGCGTGAGGTGCCTATGATGACCGCCGACAACGAGTGGCTGCCCCGTTCCGAGCTGCTGGCTTCTCACCAGAAGCTGGTCGCCGATGTGGACATGAAGGAGGCTCTCGCCTCTGGTCAGTTCCGTCCTCTTGTCCGTAAGGAGATTGAGGCTCACTGCCGCAACTTCGGTCTCGACGATGAGCTGGTTTCCCACTCTCGCATGAAGGGTCTGTCTGGTGGTCAGCGTGTCAAGGTTGTCCTGGCTGCTTGCTCTTGGCAACGACCCCACTTGATCGTCCTTGACGAGCCCACCAACTACCTGGACCGTGACTCTCTCGGTGCCCTGTCCAAGGCCATCAAGAAGTTCGAGGGTGGTGTCATCATCATTACTCACAACTCCGAGTTCACCAAGGACCTGACTGAGGAGGTCTGGGCCGTCCTGGACGGCAAGATGACTCCTTCCGGACACAACTGGGTCCAGGGTCAGGGCAGCGGTCCCAGGCTGGACAAGAAGGACGACGAGGAGGAGGAGAAGTTCGATGCCATGGGCAACAAGATTGTTACCACCAAGAAGAAGGTCAAGCTGACATCCAGGTTAGTATCATTCCTACCCCCTTACATTTGACGACACAGACACTAATACCATTCACAGCGAGGCACGTAAGAAGAAGAAGGACCGTATGGCTCGCCGCAAGAGGGGTGAGGAGGTCTTCTCTGATGAGGATGACTTGTAAACGGTCAACATCAATTTAACGAAAAAGTTCCGGTTTGCGAGGCTTCGGCGTTTTAATTGGGTTGGTTTACAGCATCTCGTCTGTTCTTCAAAGTTACATTGGCCCTGAGGTTCACCCACGCAAGCAGATTTCTAGTCTGTCATAAGAGATAGACGCAAGATCTGCGCGTCTCCCCCATGGTTGGAGGGCCATAGGAGGGAAGGCCAATGATCTGTTGTTTGTTGAGGACGTTGGCAGGAAGATGAAGTCCACATGGCGTGTGTAGAGCCTGATACCAGATAGATGAGTATAGAAGGGCAATAGACGAACGTTTTTTGCATGCATATCACCGACTTGTTCCAATTTCTTTTGACTACTTGATTGTTTCCCCTGGATTCATGCAGGATTGGAGGATAATTATTGACAAGCCTCGGCCATCATTGAGGACATATCATATGAGTGCTATGCTATCATGAGGCCCGGGGCCCTCTTAAGACATATGTTTTGATTACAAAGTTTCCACAACCATGTCATGACTTGATAGATCCATACATCAAGATCCCGATATGTGATCACCTGGCATCATGGGTTATGCGGGAGATCGACCGGGCCGCAGGTAACAGACAGAACGGTGTAATCATCTATTGTAGGTCCGTGAACAAAAGAAAAGGTGACAACTCGGAGCGTCGTTATCGCAGTGGATGACGTCAAGGTTGTTCAGCACGGATCTGTAACGTCATCCTGAGACAGCTTCACAACGTCCTCGAGCCACTCAACCTTCTTACATTACATTTATTACCTGGGTACTTGGGTATTTATCTTGTCACGTAACGTTTCTTGAGACCCCTCGAAATTCACTACCAGCCCCAAAGTCGCAGACACACTGAGACCTTGATACCAACCAACCCCCAGAAGAAGAAAACAATAACACCATCACCAACCAATCTCTTGCAAAGAACCAATCAGTCAATCAGTCAGTCATGGCGAGTAACCAGAACCAACAGCCCGGCCTCATTGGCGCACACGCTGAATATGTCAAGGGTGCCACGGAGGTAAGTCATTCATTCATTCATCCATCCATCCATCCCCCTTGCCCTCTTCCCCCGGGCCCAACACAGACAGATCACTTCGAATACGGGTTTTGGTAATAACAAACCTCCTTTGTTTGTCTCACACAGGCCGCCATTGGCGCAGTCACCGGCTCACAGGCCTGGACGGCATCAGGGGAGCAGGACAAGGCCCATGCCGTGTCGGACATGAAGGCCGCCAGCGAGGGGCGGGACGCGAGCGGCGGGTACGGGAAGGTCGAGGAGGTGGCGGGCAAGGCGGTTGGGTGTGAGGGTATGGTCAAGGAGGGGGAGACGAGTGCTAGGAAGGAGTAAGGGGGTGGGATGGGATCGGTGGACGAAGTTTCGTGGAATACATGATTAGCGTTTGAATTGAGTTCTATGGTAGTCTTGAAGACTGACTGTAAAATGCTTGTCTATGGTGGGCTGAGGATGCATGTGTCCTGAGGTCCGTTCGTATAATGCATGTCATGACTGAACCCTGTGGACACAGACTCTCCAGATGTCAATATCGAATATTTGGGAGATGATACTGTCAGGTTGGGGTTCATCCAATATTCGAAACCCGTCACGGCCGTCTAGAACTAGGAACGCACAGTATCAGATGCTAGATTACTGACAATGCTTATGATTATAAACCTATTGTACACCGCTTACATTTGTCAAGGCTGAAGTAGATATCTGACGATTGATTATGTAGATCATACCATAGCCGCCTTACGCGGTTCAATCGGGCTCGGCTCCTCATAGTCTACAGTCCACTCCGTGTTCTTGGAGATAAACATCCGTCTACTGTCACTGCTATGTAGGCTCCTGTTCTCATTCTCGGCCGAGGACACCTGGACGTTGTACTCGGTGTGGTCCCACCGCACCTGGGGCCCGATGGCCTTGTCCAGGTTCCTCTGCTCCGACTTGTTCCTGGAACTGACGAGCGAGCTGAGGGGCTGGCCCGAGGACTTGTCCGACCGCCTCGTCCCCGTCGGCGTGATCCGGGTCTCGTTCGGGCCCCCGTAGTGTGTGTTGAGCGCCCCCATGAAGGGCCGGAGGATGGGCGTGGTCGTCGCGAAGATGGCGTAGCTGAGCTGGATCTGCGTGAACACCGAGGCCACGACGCCGTCCAGGGACGGGTCCGGGCTGGAGAACTCGATGCCTAGCCAGTGGAGACGGAGGATGGCCGGCACGATGACTCTGGGCAATGTTGTTAGCACTGTACTCCCGTTCTCGTGATGAAAGGTTGTGATGGCATGGCTCACGGTAAGCGAAGCGCAAAGGCAGACAACACGACGAGTTTCTTTTCAATCTTCAATTTAAGGCCCTGCAGCATATACATCGCGAGCCCGAATAGGAAAACCTCCGTAATCACGTCGAATGCTGTGACGACCTGCCATCGTTGAAACTGAATCTGTGTTAGGTATTGTCTTGAAAACAATGTAATCCAAGTCTTGGTTGAGGGGGGTGACAGCTCACCAGATCATTGCAACCGTTGCCAACAAAGATCCACGGATGTGACGTATCGCATCTGAGCGCCACCAAGATCTCCGAAACGACCATCAATAGGGTGGAGCCTCCCAGGACCACGTAGGAAGCGAAAATGTGCTTCTGTTCCGGGGTGAGACGGATGAACAAGAGTGCCACCGAGCATTTTGTCAACCATAACGTGAATATGTAGAGTATGTCGCTGGCAAACGCACCCTGGGAAATAAACGATCAGCATTCCAAAACAAAACTGCCAACTTCGATGGTCGAATTTCAGCCTCGTACCTTTTGCCAGGATACCATGTTCGATTCGGAGATCTCCCCGGCCGACTTTCCAAACCCGCTCCCGGCCTGAACAAACACGATGACGGATTGTACAAAGGAGAAAATCTGACAGATGACACCAAGTTGTGTAAGCGGGCTGAAAAGTTCACACAAATCGACAATCAGAACAATGCTCATTGTGACTGACGCACCATCGAAATAAATGAGGCGAAATCGTCCCGGTCGATTTGGTGTCGAAACTGGAGCCTCACGTATAACCGGATTGTGATGGACAATAGGGCGAAAATCAGGCAGAGCGATGTCGTGATCAAAACGATTCCCGATCTGTTGGTATCCGTCAAAGCGGCCAGGGGAGGCGACTGGCCGGGGAGCAAGGTGCTCGTCGGGGAGCTCGCGGCTGTCGTACCGGAAGCCATTGGG